>BQNB010010519.1:0-79412 GCA_026074375.1 Tanacetum coccineum | reverse complement strand
AACTTTTTGAGCCCAGATCTGATTTGTTCATCTAGAAAAAACATGCATGCTCCATTCAGAAGGAAGGCTTCTCAAGAATTTAAAGTTTAGATCTTCTTGAGAGACGTTTTCACCTAAGATGGCTAACTGGTATACAATTTTCTGAAGCCTGGTAAAGATAGAGTCAAGTGACTCTGAGGTAGAAGCATTGAAATTTTCATACATCTACTTCAAGAGAGTCTTTTGAGTCTTCTTGGTGGCTTCATTGCCACCAAATCTTGCTTCTATTGCTTCAAACAAGGTCTTGACATCCTTGTAATGATTAAAAGTGAGTAGATGCTTACTTGGGAGTGCCATCATCAAAATACTTCAGGCTTTAAGATCATTCTTCTTTTGGATCTTCTCCTCAGCAGTAACAGCACCAAGTATTGTTGAAGTAGATGTACCATTAGTGTTTGTAGTGGTTCGTGCTACTGGCTTGAAGGAGTTTCCATCCTCTATGATCTCCCAGAGAGCATAGTCTTGAAGTTAAATGTATGACTCTATTCTGAGTCTCCATGTGTCATAATTACCTTGCTTCAGAAGTGACAGATTTGCAAAAGCATTATTTTGGGTACTTTCTAGATCCATAGGTCTAGATCTAGAGATTGTACAAAGAGTTAGATCTAGTTTGTTTCTTCTTGATCAAGGTTTCAGAACACCCGCTCTGATACCACGTGTTGATCCCTTATAGATCTTTGATTAGCTTGTTAAAGCTTTAGTTATCTTAGATAAATCTAAAACAACTATGATAGAAACCTTGTGGTATATATATAAAGATTATGCGGAATTAATCTTTATATACTTAGAAGAATAATAAGAACAATATCAAAACAAAGGAACTTTTACTATATTAAGTAAATCACAAAACAAATATATGTTTTGCCTAACAACTATTGTGTTTTTCTATTTGTATATGTCTAACAATATATCTATCTAACTATGTCGTAAGGGGTTCCTTTTATACACCAAAAAAAACCCTAATAGGCTTACAAAACGCGTTAAGTGATGATGCATATCTATTCCTAATTTAACTTATGCATATCACATAAGCAATACTAATAAACTAACTAACAATACTAATTTACACTGACATTATTAACATTGTACTGACAGTCTAACTATAACTAGCAGTACTAATATTACAACTAGCAGTACTAAGTCCTTTGAGTAGTATGAACTTGTAGAAGCCCTTTAATTCCTAACACAAAGTATCAGTTTAATGTGTCGATGACATAATGACAAATCATCTGATGTTCTGTAAAGCTTTCACCCACGTTGATCAATTTATTGTGTCCACATGTTTAGACTGATGATGTATTGTTATTTTTATATTCGCAAGTACGCAATCGTTTTATTAACATGGTACTAAAAAATATTAACTTAGATAATCATGAGTCAATGTGACAGGTAATAAGAGCTTTGATTGCGATCCTTATTTTGGAACGATAGTGGATTAAATTACTAAAGTTTTAGTTTTAAACATGCTTTTAAGTGTCTATTAACTATTATTTGTTTGGAATAAGTTTGGGGAATGAATAAACCGTTTTCCATAGTAGTGAAGCACAATCCTTAACTTAGAAAACAAGAGCTGTGAAATTAATATGCATACGTTAATTTATCAAAAGGCACTCAATATGTGGTAAGAATTTCTGTTTTTATTTGTTTAGTGAATATTATCAGACCCTTAGCGTATTGTCAGGCATATATGTACTTTCTAACATGTGATTGCTTTTGGTCTTGAGCCCCTGAGGGTGATGCGGGGTTATTGTAAACGCAAAAGTTTTACAATTCCCTAGGTAGAGTACCTAATCGTTGCAGTGTAGTATAGGCAAGACTCGGAGGTTGTTATCGTTCTCTTAGAAATAGTTTGTGAAGGCTCGAACTAAATGTAACTAAGGTCGAAGGTTGAGAGAAGATTGTTTTTGTATTTTATATATTTTATGAAAGAAAGTAAAATTTCGGGTTTGAAGGGAGTTTTGTTATAAACTAATAAACTAAATTAAATCTAAACTAACTATGTGGAAACTCGTATAGGTAAACAAACGTATTCACTTAATCATGCAATACTCCTTAGTTTGATCCTCCTAATCATATTGCCCGTCACCCTTGTGATGTAGTGTGTAAGTATTTCCTAATTCATAAACGAATTACACGAACCTGTCGTCTATGTAATATTCCGTTAAAGTGACGTACAAGTATGGTAGTATGAAGATTATTAGAAGGCCCCTAAGAGTACATTACACGAATTCAAACAATTAAAAGGTGATCAACCATATTCGAGCAAGGTAGTATGAAGACTTTTGCGATGGTATCCTTTCTACACAATCATGTTTCCCTAGACGTCTTCGCAAGCAATTAAGAAGCTAGTTTTCTAGAGCCTAACGTGCACACTCATCAACAAGAAGCAATACTAAAAGGACTTACAAACTAAATTTCATGCAATCATAAGAAAAAACTAATTAATTTACCCTAGCATGTTAGCAGGTTAATCCAGACACCGTCACAAATGTCTTTTGACGCCGTCTCTTGAGCATCATGACACCGTCGTAAGGAATCGCGACGTCGTCTCCACGTACTGTATTCAATTTTTGAGCCTCTTCGTGTAAAGTTGTAATCTTGTCCTGTTTCTTTCCAAATTGAGTTCAAGTCACGTGTATTTCCTTCAAATACTATCCAAGTGTTAAAAACACATAAAGAAACGATTAAGCACATATTTTGAAGATATGTGCATGATTTAGGGGGTTAAATGACCATGGAAAAGTGTATAAATTGACACCTCATCAGAGGGATAATGGTATTTCTTTGCAATGTTTATGCTTACATGTGCTAAAATTATTTCTTGATATTTTATTGCAATGTAGATGGGTTATGTAGTAAATAATGGTATAGGAAAAATACAAAGAATGTTTTGTTAATGGTCCCATGTATGTGCCTGCATGTAGCCTAAATTTGTTTTGTTAACCAGCTGCTACTTTACTACAGGGGTACACACTCGAGGATGCAACATGATTGGCGATTAAAGGGGATGTAGATATTCAAATGGTTTATGCTACAACACTACCGACCTCTCATCCAAGATTCTCACCACATAAAGTTATAGAAATGTACGAGAAGTGCAAAACAAACCCCATCCATGTAACCCAATACGAGCATTTATTGGGATTTTATCTGCTACCAATGGCTTCACTAAGCGCATGGCTATTAGGAAAAAAGTTTCATCTCGAGCATCTTCTGTATCGGCAAAGGTAACAAAGCCAAATCCTTTAGATCCGCCAGTTTCTCTGGCTACAATCATTCTAGTTGTTTCATAACATAGAAAGGTATAACTAAATTTTCAAGTAACCCAAATTCAATATCAAAACATGTGTTACTGACATTGGTTAAATACAATGTTAAAAAATCAATAGTGGTGCAATATGAGATAATGACATCATCCTCAAGTTTAGATTAAGATTTTGATAGCATTAGCATAATCGCAATATGGCAAGACAGCCAACTATATTTAAGTACATATACATGCAAAAAGATTATGGCATTTTAGAATCAGCTACTTAAATTCGACCACCCTAATAGCCCATCGCAAATTAACGAACCACTTGATGTGTAGTTCTACACATTTACTCGAAGATATTTTACTTTAATTCTGCTATGTCTCTGCATTTCTAGAGTTTGTTCATGTATCTATACATAAAAACCCTTATGAGAGTAATAAAATTTATCAAAAATGTTGAAATAAAATAGGTAATACAAAAATTTTGATCCTTTATTTCTAGCTACAAGTGTTATAGAGTTGCACATAGTATAGGAACCATACGAAGCATTAGAGGAAGTCTGCAAAAATTGCGTTTTCATAACTTTATTTGAGTTCCATTATTTATTAGAGCTTTCGTGGCAAAGTTTGCGTTGAGGGGTTTTTGTACTTGATTGAATTACTGCATATTTGACGGGTCCTAAATTATTTTGAAGATGATTTCAGCTTCTTCAGTCACAAGAGGACAAAATGAAGTAATTAAAGTATTTTTGTCAAGGTTTGCAGAATCTTCTTGAATTGATTCATCAGCCACATCATTCGAGATCAAA
This sequence comes from Tanacetum coccineum, assembly GCA_026074375.1. Lineage (NCBI taxonomy): Eukaryota > Viridiplantae > Streptophyta > Magnoliopsida > Asterales > Asteraceae > Tanacetum > Tanacetum coccineum. The sequence continues at coordinate 75,311 of BQNB010010519.1, read as the reverse complement.
AGAAATGTGTTCTACAGAAAAGGATACTACTGGAGGAGCTTCATTGTCATTAACGATGATTATTGACGATGAAGGCGTGTCTTATTTTATTAAGAGTTTTTGTTGTAATGGAATTAGTGGACACGTCTGGTGATATCTTCTCAAAGTATTCCTCATATAGTGGAACAAACAAATCATCCATTAACGGTGTTTGAATTGATTATACTAACAAATCTTCAACATTAAAGCGGTTAGTCTTGGGTTCTAAACAATTGTGTTTAGAAGCCATAGTTGTTAGCTCATCAAACTTGACATGGATGGTTTCCTTAACTTTCTATGTTTTTTGCGCGTTATAGATTTGAAACCTCCTCTAATGATTCTGAATAAACGATAAAGATTGGATGGCCGCTTTGTTTTATTCTCCTAAGATCTTCACGATCATTTGTTGGATAGCATAACGATCCAAACACATGAAAGTATTGAACATTGGGTTTCCAACCTTTAAGAAGCTCATATGAAGTCTTGTTATAGCGAGTATGAACCAAATAATAAGTTTGCATAAAGCAAGCAGTGGAAATATGTTTCGCCTCAATATTAAGTCAATCTCGGTCTTTATCTTACTTATGTAGTAATAGGCTAGAAGGGTAAACAGGCTCGTAATCGTAAGATAATCTTGTACTAGTATCGAGTTTAAACCCATTTGTAATCCCGAGCCCGACCCAAGACAAAAACCTCGGCCCATTAAAGCCTAATATGGCCGGGCCTCATTGAGTATAAATACCCCTCTCCAAGTGTGGAGAGGGTGTTGGTATCATTTGTATTTTTGTACAAGGTAATCAACCATCTCTTTTCTCTTTACTTTCTCTCTCTAGTTTCTCTCTCTAAACTTCTTTCTTTATCTTCTCATCTTATTTTCTTGTATCAATGGTGAAGTGAAGATTATTGGGTTCCGACATTTGGTATCAATCGCCACGGGGGTGATTTAGTTTTGGTTCGTGTGGTTTTTTCTATTTTTTTTGGTTCTAACTTTTTTCTTTTGAAAGTATAAGAGTGATCTTGATCTTCCTTTCCATTCAAGGTTTTATCTTGTCTAAGGTTTCAGAGGTATTAAGATTCAGTTTTATTCTTGTTAGTTTTTAATTTTCTTACCATATTTCGTCCTAACAAACCACTCATACACCCTCCAAATTTAAAACCCCCCAAAAAAAACTAATAAACATACTCTCTATTTACACATTTCAATCCCCAACAATACCCCCTCAAAATTAAAAAATCCATAACAATACCTCTTCTATAATCACAATACCAACTTACAAAATATACACCAAACATACTACCAACATCCCAAATACCACCCTATAAACACAAAACACCTAAAATACCAACTATAAATTTCAAAACACTACCAAAATTACCACCTCCCCCCACCACCTCACAACTCACCTTAATTAAATCTAAACAATTTAAAACACAATAAATAAAATCTCTTACCCTCAACCAACCATTAACATTCCCAAAATATCAAAAAACAAAATCCAAACAACAAAATCCCCCTAAAATATAACCCACCCCCTCTATAACACTCACCAAAACCAAACACACTCCCAAAATCAACCCCTTAATACCACTCACCCCCCACAAATTAAACACCCAAATATCACCTTCCACAACAACACTCAAAAATACCACTCCCCAAATAAATAACAAACCCAAATACACTTCCCCTAACCACTCAAAAACAAAAACATCAAAACACTTCGTACTCTCAAATCAATACCTTCCCCAAACACCTCTAAAATAAATACTAATCCCAAACTCTAAATTCACACCTCACACAACTCTAATAAATTCTAAATAACCTCCAAATAAACCTCAAAATAACTCCAAATAACCCCCCAAATTACTTCAAATAAACCACCCAAATACCCACTCCCATACCACCCCCTCCCCCCCCCCCTCCATCCAATCTCACACTTAGACCTCTACGTATCTAACAAAACCTGTCTACCAAACCAACTTCGGCCAACTCAACACTCACAAATATTGCACTCACTGTATTACCAACTACCACCTCTATGTATGATCAAACTAATCTCTATCTGCACAACACCCCACTAATCACCCCCTATGCAACAGTATGTTTGCCTCCTACCACCCACAATCACCCCCCCACCATCTCACTAACCCTTTCACTACCTAATCACTACCCCAGTACACAGTAAAAAGTCCCATCTTGTTCGTCCAACACATCCATAGTCACCTCGCCACATCCCATAGACCAGTCACTACCTATTGAACATCCTCCCCACCTCTTACCCAATCAGATCCTCAACACACAACAACATATTAGACTGTTGTACAGTATGTGTCTCTCAATATTGTCATACTGCCGACTGATCAGATACCTGTGATTAAACACAGTACCCTCGTTCCCTAGTTATCTAGTCCCTGCTCATTGTTAATTATCCCACCCATAGTCTTATGTATATAGTAGTGAGCACAACCTCCATAGCTTCACTCGTGTAGTCAGACACCAGATAACAACCAGCATCCATACTTATAACTCTCACTCACCATAATTATTACTAAGTGTGGTGTATAAGACCTCATTCCCCATAACACAATACCGCGTGTCCAAGTCTACACGATGAAGTATTTGCACTATATATTACACATCTCTTACTACTGAATCAGCCACACTATATGTCTGTTAATAGTATCAAATGAGTTATGTTATCATCAAATGTAGAGTGACCCTCTCACCATACATGTTAGGTCATGACCGTCTATCGTGCACTCCACTGTCCTGACACATCCAAGTTATGTTCGAATGCTAGTAGATATATGACTTTTTCTCAACAATTACGTGAGTGTTCCTTGATTCTCAGCTGTAATTGTATCTGTTAGTTCTTTAACGTGTGCGAACCAATCTAGCTATACGCTTGAGTATTATTATCTAATAAACTCAAAAGTGTCGCAAAGTGATAGAGTGTGTCTCTGAAAAGAGTATCCAAAACACCACCACTATCGTGTACAAATGTGACATACTGTTGATAGTCTACAATATCTATTCAGAAAGAAACTACTCCAGTAGAATGATCTCTCAGTCATGTTTTGACACAAGTCACACTACATTGAAACAAAGGACCATATGTAACTCTTGTGTACAGTCCATCAAAGGAAATCAGCAATATATCTCGAGAGACTTGTTAACTAAAAATCGATAACTGATTAGTATTATGAGTTGCTCTCATAGTTGAATCACACACTCTCTCAGCACAATAACCACTCAAATGCAACCACTGTCAAACTATGGAGAAAGTGATATGAGAAGACAACATCATTTCTCAGTTATTACACTCACTATAAGACTCCTAACCGCACGATTCGTACGTTCACGAATTCTGTATATTGAAATTATATCTTCGAAGTCTCCACGCCCTCGCTACTATCTATAGCGATACCATACTCGTGTACACCTCCCTACTCTAGTGCCTGTTGAAACTATCACCTCACTCTGTGTCATAACTTGATAGACATTTGAGTGTACAGTGATAATCTAACCCAATGGCGTGCACACTTTCTGATTCATCAGATACTGCCTTGCATACTTCCTCTAAGTATCCAAGCATTCTCATGATAGTGATTATGATCTCACTTCTGTGTGTCTTCATATAAAAGTCAGCTATGAGAGAGTCACTCATCCTACTGGGCGACTTACTCTCTGAGTACATGTTTGCGCTATCTAGATTCGAGAAGGCACTCTGTATATTTGCTTGTGATCACAAACAGTTACTCAAACTCAGACAGTGACTGATCAAGTGTGATACTTGTGACTAAAATGAACATCATCTTCACTATCTGATTCATACTCCTCAATGATAGGAGCATCAGACCAAACCTTAGGTTGACTTACTACTTTGGGTTCATTGACAGTTGGTTCAGGCAAAGATTCATGTGTTTCAACACTACAATCTGATTCACAGGTATCAAAGTCACTGGTTTGGGTTTCAGATTCACTAGGTTGAGACTGTTTTGGACCATATGTAAATTGAGAGTAATCTATTTCTACATCAGGTCCAGATGGCATGTAATTCCCTGTCATGGGTGGGGGTACAGCATGCATTCCTCCTGCTGTAACAAACCTATCATACAAAGGTTGATTTACTAACTCACTTTCCTTATTCATAAATACACTTTGTAAAACTTCATTTTCATAACTCAAAATGCCATCATATCTGTGATCCCCATACCCAAGCCCAAATTTATCATTAGCACTCATTTGGGTATTTAGCAGTTTACCAAGATTTTTAGAAGAGTTGTGCCATTTTTCTACTTTAGCTTTTAAATCTTCTTTTTCTTTTTCAGCTTCTGCCAACAGTTTCTTATGGTATGTAAGGACATCAGTTTTATCATCTAAGTCTATTTTCATAAACTTTATCTTTTCCTCATACCAAAGTTGACCTTGTTGATGAGCAACTAATTGTGCTTCAACTTTCTTTAGACCTTGAGTATATGCCTGTATTTCTATGCTTGCATCACTAAGTTGTGCTCTTTGTTCATCATACAGTTTTTTAAGTTTAGCATAAGACTCTTTACATTCTTTTGAACAAGAAGTTACCTCTGTGTCTGAGCCTGAACTATTGCAAGCCATCAAAGCATAATCTTCTTCTTCTTCTGAGTGACTGGTCCAATCAACACCTTCTCCATCAATAGTCACCAATGCTTTAGAGTCCTCCTGCTTACCAGATCTTCTCCCATCCTTATTTCCAGAGTTCCAAGCATCTCTCCTCCTATTATCTTGATTTCCCTTGGTTCTACACTCTCTAGCAAAATGCCCTGTCTTGTGACAATTGTAACACTCGACTTTGGTTTTATCAAAACCAACTGGTTCCTTTGCATCAAATTGTAGCTTTCTACCTGTCTTTTTGTAGAACTTTTTCATTCTCATTAAAATCATGGCCACCTGCCATTTCAAGTCCATTTCTTCTAAGTCAAATTCATCAAGCTGTTCCAAATCCTCATGATCCAATTGAGGGCAACTGGATTGATTTGCAAGTAAGGAGTATGATGAAGTTTGTTCATACTGTAAGTTATGACCAGAAGGATTAGAAACACCATAAGCGGTACTAACATCATTAGTACTGATGGTGTTCTCAGAGACAAATGCCACATTCTGCGTGCTAGAGGGTGATGCAGTAGAGCCTTTTACATCATTCTCAAAGACTCTTAGATTATTATACAGATCATCAAAGCTGAGACTGTCCACATTCCTGGCTGGTTCTTAGATAAGGAAACTTGAGACCAGGCAGAAGGTAGAGATCTAAGGAATTTCTGATTTGCATCCTCAGTGGATACACCTGCCCCATGAATCTCTAATTGACTCAGAATACTTTGGAACCTTTGATACCCTTTATGCAGTCTTTCTGAGTTTGATACAGAGAAACCTTCAAACTGTTGCTTTAGAATAATACATGCTGCATCTTCCTGTGAGATTCGTCATTCACCAAATAGGAATTGTTGGCATCCCACATCTCTTTTGCATCAGTTATCTTATGAAATTTAGCAAGATGATCTTCTGGTAAAGCCATAAGCAAAGTGGTCCTAGCTTTTCTTTCTCTTTCTCTGGCTAGGATCTCTTCTGCAGTCCTTGGTGCAAACATTGATTTGACCTATGTATCTATTGATTGATACATTGGGACCATCCTATTTTGTAAACTTCCCAGAATTGGATATTCTGTATGGGCCGAAATAATGTTCCATTTTCATGCCATAATATCAAATTCTCCCTTATTTGAGAAATAGGAAATTTTATTGGTTTGATACGTGTGAAGGATTTTGTTTTGTGTTGGTGTTTTGTGAATATGATGGTGTTGTGGGGTCGTGGAATTTCATCTTGTGTACAGACATGATTAGTTGTTTGTAAGATAAGATTTATGAACTTGGTTTTCGTTCTTCTTACTCAGCAGTTTTCTCACATGCTCTGATACCTACACGTGAGTCCAAACTGAACATAGACCTTTGCAGCCTCTAAGGGTGATAGCGCAACTAGTATAAATACAGATTGACTATATAAGAAACATTGACTATGATTACTAATTGAATAATGCGATAATCTACACAATATTATTAATGAAAACAATGAATAAACAAAACTTTGATTTCTATTAATCTGTTAAAGTGATTACATATTACTAACTATTAGATTATAGTATGAGATATAATGAACGGAAAAAAATTATACTAACTATTCATGAGTAGTTCCTTTTATAGACCAAGGGATAAACCTAACAGCTTTACAACACGCATAAAAGATAATACATATCTTTTCCTATAATATCTCATACATATCTCTTAAACGGTACTAACTATTTTCTACTAACGGTACTAACTATCTTATCAGTACTTAACACTTTGTACTGTCAGTACTAACTATAACTATCGGTACTAAGTATTATCACTAACGGTACTAAGTCAGGAATGAATAATTCCCAACATGTTTTATATGTCAGGAACATCATTTGGATTCCACCCTTTCCAGTTCTCCTATCCCCCAAGGAAACTAATAATGGAAGAAATGTTATACAAGTTTATCGACGAAGAAAGACGAGAACATGAGGAAATGGGGGCGTTCATTAGATAATTCAAAACAAGCAACAAACTCTTACTAAAATAAAGAAACAATTCATTCAGCGAGCTCAAATTCAAGGTATACGGGTTGTCAAAAGCAATTAACGATGCTCAATTATCAAATTATGAAGTCACGGGTGTGACTACTAGAGGAGGGAAAACAATAATCAAAATTATTCGCGACACGAATGACATAAACAAAGAACCTCCGGTACTTCATCATGATAAACCCGTAGAACCAAATGAAGTCCTCGTCGAGACCAAACCTCAAGAAACGTTTGAACAAACTGTTAGGCCACTAGCACCATTAGTTCCTTTTCCCTACAGGTTAAAGAAAGAAAAAGAACAAGCCCAACAATTAAAATTCTTAGAAAACCTGAAGCAACTTCACATAAACATCCCATTCACCGAAGCCCTTTCCCAAATACCAAAGTACGCCAAATTTCTAAAAGGACTTCTATTAAACAAAACCAGGTTAAAGGAGGCTTGCACGATAACAATGAACGAGAGATGCTTATTGTGGAAAACTAGAAGGGGGAGTTGAATAGTTACCGCTTTTTAATTTAAGGTTTTAAAGTGTTTGTAAAAATTCTAGATTCGACTTTATGTGAATTCAACACTTGCACAATATGAACAATATACTTATCTAAACAACTAATAGATAGTAAGGAGAATAATTGTAATACAAGAGATAAGATTAAGAACAATCAAACCACAATGCGGAGGATTTTATAAGTGGTTCGGCAAACGAAGCACTCTTCAACCTACTCTACGCCTACTCAACTCCTCGAGCGACACTAACTCGAGAGTTTTTTTCACTATGTCAACAAGCTTCCTTATGGCGGAGAAAAACCTTAGCACAACTTTCCGCTTATGCTGATTTCTTTCTGACACTAAGCTGGATGTTGAGTTCTAATCTTAGCTATAATCAATCTACCATAACTACACAACTTCACTATACAACTTTGCTTCACGACTTGATCACGACTACACAACTTCTTTACACCTTAGTTTTCTTCACACCACTACTTCACCAAGCCACTACTATAATCACACCTAACTAACACTACTAGAAAAGATCACCAAGATCCAATTATACTTACAACAATCACCTAGATCTAGAAACTACACAACTTTACAAGATTTACAAATGATTAACAAGTTATGATATGGATGTAATAAAACTGCAACAACACACAAAAGTGTAATACTTCTTCACTTGATGATAGAAGTATTATTCTCTTGCACTTGAGGAATTGAGCTTGAATCACTTGAAAACAAAGCTTTATGATTAAATGATCAAAGGATTTTAATGAGATGTATGGGCTGTTTTTAATCAGAAAGAATGAGTGCAAAAGGTGAGAAAATAGTGGGAAAAAGTCCAGTATTTATAGGATATTCTGGAGGAGCGTCTACCTATGGGCGGTCCCCTTAAATAGGTGGGCAGTCCTCTTAAAGATAAGGGGGCCGCCCATGTATTTAAGGGGGCCACCCTAGACTAGGCGCTCCCCAGTTTGTCCTTTTGTGTGGGAGAAATTTTCTGGAACTTTCTAGCCGTTTTTGGTCCGAAAATTTAAATGTCAAAATTTTTATTTTGAATAAAATATTTCTTTTAATTGTAGAAAATGTTTTGTAATATTTATAAAAATATTTACAATATTTTATAAAAGTGAGGGGTTGAATAAAAATTTTCTTTGATCATAAAATGCATTAAGCATTTATTTATTCATACATTTAAGTGATATATTTTCGAAATGAAAATTTACTACTAATTACTTGTTTATGTTTAATTTTACATTGAACGTTTTTATATTTTGTGATTATCAAAACGTAAAGATAGAAAAATATTAATAATGGTTTTTAGGCATTATTTCTAACAACAGATCCTCGATCTCTCTCTTTTTGATGATTAACAAAATTTAAAACTCATTAAATATTATAATATTTTTAAACAAGTATTTAGCTAGTTTATGTCATTTCTCCTCCCCCTATTGTAGAATCAAAAAGGCAATCGTCGAAATTGCTATTAAAATCGACGAATAAATGCTCCCCCCCCTGATGTGGTGCCTCATCTCTCGGTTCGAGGGCTCACCAAGATCGAGCTATGGTTTCTGGCTACAAAAACGGGTTAGAACATACAAATATTTCTAACATGTAGCAAGAAGGGAAGGAAAAAATATGACAAGTGCAAGTAAAACATCAAAGCAAAAGAAACTTCATTCAGTTTAGGGACAAGTTTGTGAACTCACACAAGCAACATAAAAAGAAAAAAAATTCTATATTTTAAAGCATATTTAATACATAAAAAAAAACCTAACTAGCCATAGAGGGATTTTTGACTATTGCTTGCGACACAAAAGGGTTCGATGAATATTTGTAGGCATATTACAGATTAGTTTGGTTATGATGGAGAGTTTTTGGAGCGGAGCTGTTTATGGAAGGGTAATTCTTTGAAGTCTAGGTGGTGGATGTGTTCGAGTGAGGAGGAATTCAATACAATTGATATCCTCACTTAAAGCAAGGAATTGTTTTTGGGTGAAGATGCAACAAGAGAAATATCCAACATGGGTTTCAAGTTGGTTAATGTTGAGGGTGTGAGTAGTTGGAGAGTAAGGTGATAGTGAATGTTGTTTTGGTTTTGGAGAGATGCATGCTAAGATGATTGATAGGTCCATGTGATTTGATTAATGTCATAAACTAGGCTTTCTCTACTTGGAGATAGAGGTGGTGTGTGTTGAGTTTGGTTGTCACTTTGAGGTGGAGCTTGAGTGTGAATAACATGTGAATTGATGGGTGATATGGGAGATAGAGGATGTGAGACAACTTGTGGTGATTTGGGAGTGTTCTTAATGTAAGGATTTGGTAATGCTTAATTGGTGTGATTGTTTTCTTGAGATGGTTCATGATGAGGAATGAGTGGTTTTGGCATTGGTGTAGGTGAATTTACATTGAGCTCATTGGATGTGTTACAAGGGTTTAGTTTCTTCCTCCAAATGGGTTTCACACTCATTTTGGCTACCCTTAATGGTTTGGATGTGGGTTTTTTAGGAGATGTCATTGGTGAGGATGATTGTGATGATGATGGTTGAGAATGTATTTATAGTGGAGGAAAGATTTAAATTAGGAAGAATGAACATTTAAAGGATCAAATCCAAGAAAATGTTATGACTTTAGGGGAAACAGTAGCTAAGATCTAGAGGGTATTTTGGTCAAAAAGGATGAAAAATACTATTTTTTAATAAGAACCGTGCTGTCTCGGCCGGTCCCTTTAATAGGTGGATCGGGTACCCCCTTAAAGATAAGGGACCCGCCCTTTATGATTACGGAGGGCCGCCTGCTGCTATTCCCAGAATTTCCTAAAAATTGATTTTTCCTCAAAATTTGTGTGAGATTTTCTGTTTTGGTGGTTAATTTTCAGCAAGTCCATCCTTTTACGCAACTAAGATTTTTAGCACATAAAGCATTTAAGTATTCAACATCTACTACATATTACAAAGTTGTAGGATAAAACTATTTCACATAATTTTGGCATATAATCATATATGAATTGAAGACCAAAAGAGTAAAGAGCATATAAAATAGTAACTAGGTATAATGCACAAAGAATTTTTTGACCGAATAGGGTAAGTTACAAAACGAACCAAACTTTTGTGCAAATACTAGTGTGTGACCAAGTGCGAAAAATGTGGAGTAGCGATTATATCAACACTAAGACATGTAAAACCTAAGAAATAATCTAAATGCTCCTTGATTTAATTTTGCTCAACCAAGATTGTCGAAAATATATATTAGATTATATACTTTCTGACAACAAGTAAGAGAAACATTATCATATGTGAAAAATGTTTTTAAGATATCTCAACAATATAAATGAAAAAAAGATTTTCATGTGGGCACCCAGTTGTGAGAAAGACATTTTAGAAAATAAACAGATTGGGAACTATGTGTACATATGTATAATTAGATTTGCATTTAGATAGAAGTAATTTATAAAAGGTTTCTTAATAATATTTTTTCCTACTCTTTGTTTTGTGGTAAAATAGAAACCTAGACATAGAAAAAAAAATTAGTCAGTCAGGTGGGTGGTCCCCTTAAAGTCTGGTTGGTCCCCTTAAAATTAAGGGGGCCGTCCTTTATGAATTAAGGGGGCCGCCACCTGTTGAGAAATTTTTTCTTAGATTTTTGACAAACAGTTCTTTGATGATTATCACTTCTTTATTATGCCGAAAACTTAATCAATTCATTCCTAGACCTAGACATAAGTAGTTAAATGGCTTACGTTTAAGTGGTTAGTGAATAGTCGTGCTATGTTATCTTTCGATGAGACCTTTTCTATAGAGATATTCCCTTTTTGAATATTATCATGAAGAAAGTAATGGTGAATCTCAATGTGTTTTGTTCGTGAGTGTTGAACGGGATTCTTACTTAAGTCTATAGCCCCTTTGTTATCATCAAAAAATTAGGAAACATTATTAAATGTTCGTCTAACCTCACGCCATAGTTCCTAACGAGAGATATTCATCCATAGTCTTTGTTGACATGCCTATCCGGCGCTTTTACATATTTCCGCTTACGGTTGTGGAGAATGGGCAAGAGCGGTTTGCTTCTTCGAAAACCAAGATGCTAGGAAACATCCCATAAACGTGCAAACACCACTAGTGCTCTTGCGATCCACGTAATCTCCCGCATGATCCGAATCCGCATATACTATTGTTTCTTTTCCGGATCCCTTAGGATACAATAATCCTAAATGCTTAGTGCCTTTAATGTATCAGAAGATACGTTTAACCGCTTCTAGGTGAGAGGTTTTGGGATCCTCTTGAAAGCGTGCACAAAGGCAAACACTAAACATGATATCGGGTCTACTTGCCGTTAAGTATAATAAACTACCTATCATGCCTCTATATTTGGTATTATCAACGGACTTACCTTCTTTGTTTCTCGTGAGTTTGGTTTCCGTAGACATAAGGGTTTTCATTGGCTTAGAGTCTTCTAGTCTAAATTTCTTAAGCATTTCCTTAATATATTTTGATTGATTAAAAATATTCCATCATCTAATTGTTTTTTGGGGGGGGGTTGGGTGTTGTTCTATTATTTGTATCCTAAGAAAAAATTTGTTCCCCCATCATACTCATTCAAACTCCATCATGCATGATCTTGGCAAAGTCAAACACACATTTCCTGACAAATTGACCCTGAATATAGATTCAATCACAATAGATTGGACAAAAATGAGGTTGGACTCTTTCTTTTTAATGATGAAAAATAGTTATCTACCATTCCCATAGAGTAATCATGTTTAATAAGAAAGGCTTTTAATCGATCGTACCAAGCTTTTGGGGCTTGTTTTAAACCATAAAGAGCTTTCTTAAGTCTATAGACATAATTAGGTTTTGCGAAGTCAATGAATCCCGGAGGTTGTGCCACTTAAACCTCCTTATTGATAAACCTTTAGAAGCAACTCTTCTCATCCATGTTGGTATAACTTAAATTCGTATGCGCAAGCATAAGCTAAAAGTATTTTATGGACTCTAGTCTAGCTACGGTGCATATGTTTTTTGTCATAATCAATTCCTTCTGTTGATTAAACATTGCCGACTAACCTAGCTTTGTTTCTAGATATACGCCATTTCACATCGAGATTATTTTCTATCTACCCTTTTTGATCCTATAATAAAGGTCATGATCCATGGGGATTTAGACAAGTTTCCCAAACATATTTGTTTTAATTTGGTTTAGTTCCTCTTGCATGGCCATTACCTAATTTTCATCTTTTAATGCCTCATTTATATTTTTAGGTTCTATTGTTGAAATAAAGCAAAAGAAATTGCTTTTTGTCTAAGCTGCGACCTAAGAGTTCTTTGATTTTGATTACCATAACGTTTTCTAGGGGATGAGTTTTAGATTCTTTAATATTTACAATTTTGATTATTTTCTAATGAAATGACTTCAAGATCATTGCCTATGGGTTTTGTTTTACTAACCTCATCGCTTCTTTCTTCACTAACTCATCATTCCAAGGTGAAGTTTTAGTGGGAGGAGTTTTTCCAATCGAAAGTTACATTTAACGACTCTTCAACTTTCATTGTTTGTTTGTTATGTATTATGTAAGCTTTACTATTTTACGAATATCCTAGGAAAACACATTCGTACCACTTTGGGTCGAACTTGGTGAGGTAATCTTTTTTATTAAGATACAGCAAAAAAAATTTTACTTCCTAATACCGCTAGAAAATAGTTAAGGTTTGGTTTCCTACCTCTTAACAACTCGTATGAAGTTTTTCCTAAAATACTTCTAATGGAAACTCTATTAATTATACAGGTTGACATATCGACCGCATTACACCAAAAGTTTTGAGGAATGGATTGTTCATTTAACATGCTTCTACTCATTTCTTGTAGAGTGTGATTTTTTCTTTCTACTACCCCCATTAGGATTTTGGAGTACGAGGAGCTGAAAAATTGTGAGATATCTATTTAAAATCACAATAGTTTCTGAATTGTACTTCATTATCAAATTCCTGACCATGATCCATTCTGATTGATACAATGGAACATCCTAATTTATTTTGGATCATTTTGCTAAACATTTCAAATTTTTCAAAGGCTTTAGTTTTATTTTGCAAAAAAATCTATCCATTGTTGATTCGAGAATAGTCATCACGATAACTAAGGTTATAACTATAACCTCTAAAATCTTCGTAGACAGAAGGGCCAAATTAAATCCATGTGAAGTAGTTCTAAGCATCTAGTTGTTGCAAACTAATTTTTAGCCTTGTACTCAGAAATAACTTGCTGAGCTTGCTTTTCATTTTGCAAGTCATCACAAAAATGTCGGTCGTATTTAGTTTGGATAGATTTCTAACTAATCTTTAGATGCTAATTGAGTGAATTAAGTTGGCATATAGCGTGACTAATCCCCTATGCCCATATGTGGAGTTTTCCGTCTAATTGCAAAGGCATATTTTTGTCCTCCTGTTTTATTTCCTAGTTTCATTACCTTGACGATTTGATAATACGGTATCCGTAAATTGTTTCTTTTGATGGTTTGACAACATAAAAATTCTTCCGTATTATTTACGTGGCAAAGCATTATAAATTACCATTTTAGCTTCATTATTTTTTGCAAGTTTCTTTTTAAGATCATCATTTTGTTTATGAAAAGGTATAACTTCATCCTTTTTAGTTTCGGGATTATTTTGAATAGGAGGAAAATCACCATCGGTAATAACATGCCAAAGATCTAGATCTTTTGACTTCACATAAGTTTCGAATCTATTTTTCCAATAAATAAATCCATCACTTTCAAATAGTGGTGGTCTTTGCATAGATTTCCCTTCTAAATATTTTTTCGATTCCATAGATCGATTCAAGTTTTAAAATACAATTTATTTTAAAAATCTTGTTTGACGTGGCTCTTGATACCAATTATGAAAAACTATAAGGGGGTTGAATAGTTTACCGCTTTTTAATTTAAGGTTTTAAAGTGTTTGTATACTTTATCTGAATAAAACACCTGCACAATATGAACAATATACTTATCTAAACAATTAATAGGATAGTATGGGAGAATAATGTAAGACAAGAGATAAGAGTAAGAACAATCAAACCACAACGCGAGGATTTATAGTGGTTCGGCAACGAAGCACCTCTTCGCCCTACTCCACTCCTCGAGCACCTAACTCAAGAGTTTTCTTCACTATGTCAACAAGCTCCTTTATGGCGGAGAAAACCTTACACAACTTTCGTTTATCTTGATTTCCGACACTAGACTAGATGTCGAGTTCTAATCTTAGCTAGAACCAATTTACCACAACTACACAACTTCACTACACAACTTTGCTTCATGACTTGATCACGACTACACAACTTCTTCACACCACTACTTTACCAAGCCACTACTATAATCACAGCCTAACAACACTACTAGGAAAGATCACCAAGATCCCAACTATACTTACAACAATAACCTTAGATCTAGCAACTAACACACTTTACAGGATTTTTATAAATGATTTACAATTATGATATTGGATGCAATAATATTGCAACAACACACAAAAGGTGTAATACTTTTCTTTACATGATGATTGGAAGTATTAATTCTCGTTCTCCTGCACTAAGGAATTAAGCTTGGATCACTTGGAAACAAAGCTTTATGATTAAATGATCAAAGGATTTTAATGAGATGTGTGGGCTGTTTTTAATTAGAAAGAATGAGTGCAAAAGGTGAGAAAATAATGGGGAAAAGTCTAGTATTTATAGGACATTCTGGAGGAGCGTCTACCTATGGGCGGTCCCCTTAAATAGGTGGGTGGTCCCTTAAAGACAAGGGTGCCGCCAGATGTATTTAAGTGGGCCGCCCTAGACTATTCGCTCCCTAGTTTTCCTTTTGAGATAGTGGGATTATTGAAAAATTACTAGCCGTTTCGGTCCAAAATTTTAAATTTTCAAAATGTTTATTTTGAATAAAATATTTCTTTTAATTGTAGAAATTGTTTCTTAAAGTTTATAAAAATGTTTACAACATTTTATAAAATTGAGAGGTTGAATAAAAATTTCCTTTGATCATAAAATGTATTAAGTATTTATTTATTCATACCTTTAAGTGATAAGTCTCACTAACGGAAAAGAAAATTTACTACTAATTATTTGTTTACGTTTAATTTTACATTGAACGTTTTTACATTTTGTGATTATCAAAACGTAAAGATGTGAAAAATATTAATAATGTTTTAGGCATTATTTCTATCAACACTTAGCAGTATTGCTAAACAAACTCCCGTCCAAGGAAAAAGACCCAAGAAGTTTCACTATTCCTTGCGATATTGGTAATTTACATATCAATAATGCTTAGCAACTTAGAGCTATAAAGAAGCTTTAATGCCTTACACGATGTATGAGAAGTTGGGACTTGGGGAACCCAAACCTACAAGAATGAGCTTAGAACTAGCAGATAGGTCCATTGAGTATCTGCGGGGAATAGCCGAAAACGTACTTATTAAAATTGATAAATTCATCCTCCCTATCAATTTTGTTATCTTAGACATGCGAGAAGACTCTAAGATTCCAATAAACTTAGGAAGACTATTTCTAGCAACCACCCGGGCAATGATAAATGTATTTAATAAAAAGATAACACTGAGGGTAGGTAACGAAGAGGTAATTTTTGATGTAGACCAATCAATAAAAAGACCTCCCGCCGAGGACGGTGAATGTTATGGGATCGATTACTTGCATATAACTATACATTTGAAAACCCAGGAGTAATTAGAAGATGACCAGTCAGACTCGTTTCTAGTTAATAACCTTAAAAAGAGCATTGACGAGTCAGATTTAGAAAGTTATGGTAAGGCTAATGACGGTTCTGAGTCCAAAACACCTATACGGCGTATCGAACAAGTAAATACGCCGTATTCAGAATCACAGGAAACAAAGGGGCCTGATAAAACACAAAACAAGCACTTCTATTCTGCTAGCACCAATGAAATTGACAAAAAAAGACCATAATTGAAAGACCTTTCCTCCCACTTAGAATACGCGTACCTGAAAGGAGTTGAATCTTGTCCAGTAATTATCTCATCCAAATTAACAGAAAAAGAGAAAATTTCACTTTTGCAGGTATTAGAAAAATGCAAGGGAGCAATTGCTTGAAAGATGTCAGACATAAAGGGAATAAGTCTGTCATTCTGCACATACAAGATCTTAATGGAGGAAAAATTCAAGCCTGTCATTCAAAGTCCCCAACAACGATTAAATCTTAAAGTCCAATACGTGTTTAAAAACCTAATCGTTAGGTAATTGATTCCGGATTAATTAACCCAAATCGGATAGTCATGGAAAATGTCCTATACATGTCGTCCAAAACAGAAGAAAGGCGGAATGACCGTAGTTTTAAATGACAAGAATGAATTAATACCGTCTCGCACAGTTACAGGATGGCGCGTGTGCATTGACTATCGTAAGTTGCATGACGCAACGCAAAAAGATCACTTTCCTCTCCTTTTTATTGATCAAATGTTAAAATGTTTATCTGGAAATGAGTATTATTGTTTTCTTGACGGTTTTTTAGGATTCTTCCAAATTCCAAAAGAACAAGATCAATACAAACTTTTTACTATGTCCTTAATGGAACAATTGCCTACAGAGAAGCCGTTTAGATTAGCAAAGAAGATTTTAAGGGAAGTTTTTTCATGGATGATCACTCGGTATTTCGATAATTCTTTTAACCAATGTCTCAATAATTTAGATAAAATGCTCGGTAGATGTAAAGTAACCAACCTTGTGCTAAATTGGGAAAAATGCCATTTTATAGTAAAAGAAGGTAGTGTTTTGGGACACAAAATATATGGGAAGGGAATCGAAGTTGATAAAGTTAAAATCGATGTGATAGCCAAATTACCCAAATGTGAAGGGTGTTAGATGTTTCTTGGGACATGCTGGGTTTTATCGTAGATTCATAAAAGAATTTTCCATGATTTCTAAAACAATGACCCAACTTTTAATGAAAGATGTGAAATTTGATTTTTTTGAAGATTGTAAGAAAGCATTTAATAAATTAAAAGAAACATTAACCACCGCGCCCATTATAATATCTCCCAATTGGAATGTACCATGTTTGCATTAAAGCGATCGCTAATTGATTTTGTAGTAGGGGAAGTCTTAGATACAGAAAGATGGGAAATCAAACCATCTATTATGCTAGCACACCTAAATGATTGCCAAGCATATTATACCACCACAAAGAAAGAACTCTTGCATTTGTTTTCATTTTTGATAATTCACACCCTTATCTTATTTATCAAAAATTATAGACTAGATGACACTGACCATTCTGCTTTGAATGTATAGTGTTTCTATAAAAAGGAAGCCAAACCCAAGTCTATCAGAATGGTATCTGGCTTCTGCAAGGATTCATATTATCAAAATAAAAGATAAAAAAGGAGCAGAAAACTTGGCTGCTGATCACCTGTCAAGACTCGAAAATCCAAATATAGGAGAATTAGCCAAAGACGAAATCCCTGATAAATTCCCCGATGAGCATTTGATGATATTAAAGGCCAAGCTTAATGACAAAGAGCCATGGTATGCGGATTATGTCAACTAACAATGGTTGGAAAAGAGGTCCCTCCAAAATGGACACCAGAAAAGGAGAAAACGGTATCTTCTCTCAAGTAAGGAACTAATTTTTAGGATGACCAACCGCATTTAGATTGTGTCCATACAATGTAATTATGAGATGCGTGGCTAGAGACAAAATCCTTGAAATCTTGGCGCACTGCCATTCTGGTCTAACTAGGGGACATCACAGTGCCTTGGTTACGGTAAGAAAGGTTTACGAAGCAGGATTCTATTGGCCCAGTATCTTTAAAAGCAGAAAGATTCTGTTATTGTAGTGCGATGCATGTCAAAAGACGGGAATATATCATCATGAAAGAATGCCACAAAACAATTATTCAGGTGTGAAAAGTATTTGATGTTAGGGGACTAGATTTTATGGACATTTAACCTTACTCAAGGGGTAACTAATACATTTAAGTAGCGGTAGATTACATGACAAAATGGGTTTAAAGCTCAAGCACTCCCCACAAAAGTGGATGCACATTAATGGTAAAATTTCTAAAATGGTTTTTTACCAAGATTTTATGGTCCCTAAAGCCTTTACTCATTATAGGCGGAACGCAATTTGAAACTCTTATCTGGAAAAGTCATTGCAAAATATGGGGTGACACAAAAAAATATCAACAGCATATTCACCCTCAGACTAATGGACAAACCAAGTCACCAACAGAGCTAATAAAAGATTTTAGAAAGGTACGGTTCGAATATAACACCCAAGTGATTAGTTCCAAAAAAATCTCAACGATAAACATTATGTGCATTTAGAACCGTTACAAAACACAACAGGGAGAAACCCCCTTTAGAATGGTTTATGATAAAGCTTGTGATCTATCGGTAGAGATCAAACATAAAGCATATTAGGCACTAAAACAATATAATAAGGATCTTACGACTGCTGCGAAAAATCATTTCATGGATTTGAACGAGTTAATGGAATTACGAGATGGAGCATACGAAAATACTCGAATCTACAAGGAAAGAACCAAGAGATGGCATGACTTTAGGCGCCGCGGGGATAAAGATTTTAAAAATGGAGACAAGGTCTTGTTGTTTAAGTCTCGTTTGAAGTTACATCTGGGGAAACTCAAATCAAAATGGTCTGGACCTTTCATTGTAAAAACCATGTACCCATATGGAGCCGTAGAAATCACCGATAAAAATGGTTCAAGCTTTAAGGTCAACGACCAAAGGATAAAAAAATACTACGATAGAAGTTTCAATACAGAAGATAACGAGGTCGTAAAGCTCGACGAATGAAGGCATGCGCCGAATGAAGCAAAAAGAAGGAAAAATTCTAACTTAAAGACTAGCTAAAAGAAAAGTGCTTACCGGGAGACAACCTGGTTGTTTTTAATTGTTTGAAAACTGTAATTTTAATTATTTTATTGAGTCTGTCTTCCCAGATACTCAATACGGCATATCGAACCTTCTATGGATTACGCCGTATCGAACCCGCCTGGACTTTATCAAGCCGTCAATATCTGCATAATTTCGACAAAACCTTTAAAATATTTGTTTTACAGGATGCAATACTCTAATCCTTGGGTTTAGGGATAATGGCATAATGACAACTGTACAGTGTGTTTTAATTGTTTTCCTAGCATTTGTAACCATTGTAAACCGAGATAGATTGCACTTTTTGTCATCAAACTTTTATGCATGAAACCCTTTTGCAGTAAAGAGATAAACGATATGGTATACTCTGAAAAAGACGCGTGTTGAACTCGTACGAGCATTCTGATGCCTCGTCAACACACTTTTGCTCATGAACTCAAATTAGAGAATCATCTCGGGCAACATATCAGGGGAGTTCCTTGTTCTAGTTTTATTTCTCATTTTCTTTAATTGTTTTATCTATACAATGAGGACGTTGTATAATTTAAGTGGGGGATGGAGAATTAGAATGCCTACTTGTCCTTTCTTTTACAAATAATGATGCTAATGCTTAAATTTATGCCTAAATTTTAAAAAAATTCTAGCAAAAACATTTGTAAAAATTACTAGTACATGACCTCGCACACTAATAACCCTTAATACCAAATTGTGAGAATGTAAGCCCTATTCCATTTTCCAAACATTATACCTAAAAAGTTCCCACAAAAACTATGAGTGTGCCGGAGAAGTAGTGGACCTCTAAGAACTTGGCTTGGTATATCACTCGAGACCACAATGATGAGTACTATGGACTTAGATGGAGTAACATGTTTAACTGGTAAATTTCTAGGAACACACCAAAAAGCCTACATGTTGTGAAATTAACTAACTGCACTGGTTAGTTAACCCCCGTGTAACCCTTGGCTTACTCTCACTATAAGAGTAAGATTCCCCTAGAAAAACATGTTGAGCCATTCCTGTCTTTTTCACACCAAAGGTCTATTTTGTGACACCTTTACACCTTAGCCTACCCTATAGATTAAGCCTATTTAATCATGTTGCTAGTTGCTTTTGTGTAAAGTTTTGTATTTCCTATGTTAAAGTGAAATTTTTATATCTCTGGTTAGGTCGGGAAATTGCACAATGCAATGGGAAAATTTATAGCTCGTGTATTTTGCTACTTCCGCGATTATGTATTATGTCCGAAGATAAAGTGTTGAAAGAAAAAATTATCCGGATGAATTATGATGGTGAAGACAGTGAAATTGCACCGAGATTTATGGTTAAAAAAATGGAAAAATAGAAAATTGCAGCAAAAAAGAGAAGGAAAGATTGGTAGTCGGTTAGTTAAACTTAACCCGATGAAATACTTAGAAAGGATCGATTATTCATTGATATATGGATAAAAATCAACAATGTATAGTTTTGTATAAAGTGGTCGATACCACCGCTTTTGTAAAAGTATGTAAAGTTTGGGACCATTGGGAAGTTGACCGTTATGGGAACGCCAACATAGGTTGTCTTTGTCATTTCTATGATCAAGGCGTTTGTTTATATTTTTGATTCTTTATCATGGAACGGTCGGGAAAAGTTACTAGCAACTATATACCTTATTTGTTCAAGCTTAATCTATTTGTTTTGTGAATTTTACTTAACAATAATTTACTTCCCTTTCCTAGCAACTAACCTTAGGTTTTACTTGAATGAGGTTGAGATCGAGTCATGCATGTCTACTCCGTCGTTACGGCCATGTATGCGTGATTCAGCCACCTTGTTGGTTTATTACTTTTGGTGAAAGTTAGAAGATCCCTACCCTATATGGTTCTTCATCCCAACACTTGGTTAAACTCGAATGAGGAGTTGTGATTCGAATCATACATGTCTTTCCGTCTTTACGGCCATTGTAGTATGATTCAGCTGCACTTTAATGGTGTGGTATTTTCCAGTGCAAAGATTTTTAGATATGATCAACCTAGCCTAAATTACACAATTTACCTTTTGACTTGTTTCCTCCTTAGACTTTTCATGTGGTGGGAGATGTGTGATATGTATTGTTGTGTGGTGTTATTTTTGACTATTTTAAGGTTTTAAATTCTATATTTTGGTCCGACTTAACCAAAACAAAACCACTTTAAAAGGCAGTGTACCCGGGTCGGTGGCGTCGTGGTAGATTCCTTGGTAAGTAGGGTGTAGAAAAACTAAGCCAAGCCGACGGTATATTCTCTTAATTTATTTATATTTTGGTTACTAATCTAAGTTTAATTCTATCTAGTAGACCTTTGCTAATACTTTGTTAGTTTAATCCTAATTCCTAACTCATGATATAAAGGGGTTTCAGCTGTGAGAATGGCAAAGGTTTTAGTTGGTGAATATATTCAATTCAAAGGCACTTTACCAAACTCATGCAAAATTACAGATGATAAAAGAGTGGTCTAGACTTATGTAGAAAAAATTTCACTTAGCCAATATTAATTCACGATTTGAACTGTGGGTTCTGCTTACTTCAGTGCCAATTGATTAATGATCTTAAAGAGGCATATTATTCTTAGGACCTTTGGCAGAAGGAGTTCATCCTAGACCAAAGACACATCTTATTTTCTGTTTTTTTTTTTCCTTTATTATGTCTAAAACTGTTATATGCTTCACGCATAAAGCCTTCACATTATGTCGATGATTATATTCTTTATTAGAGATTAACAGCAATGGGTATATTGCTTATACCACTAGATCTTAGTGAACATCTTTACCCCACTTAATTTTATGACAAAATTTTTATCTCTAGTTGTCAACTTGTCCAACTATCTAATGAAATCAGAACATTACTTGTTGAATTATCTAGATTAGCAACTAGTCAACATGTTCAATAAACCAAAGGCAATTTCTGTTAACTAGTTAAGCAGAAGAGAATATACTTAGCTGATTTTAGTTAGGACAAATCACTTATGATCTATGATTATTAGATGTTTATAATCACTATCATAGGAAAGCTATCCTGGCATTTAGATTACTTGCGTCCGTTTCATAGATCTAGTTGAATGATTTTGGTCGCATACAAAAGCACATAAAACAAAGTATAAGTTTATGAATTGTTAAGCATAAACATGCTTTCACACCGATAATTTAAGACAATCAATATATAAACAAAACCTAAAACATTCAGATCTTTATAATATTGGCGAATACCCACAAGGTATTAGCCTTTCAACATCATAATTAATACAGCAGTATTGTTTAGACAAAGGTAAATAATGAGTTAATGAATGATAACAAAAACTGAACTTGTTACTAAGTTTAAGATATTACACACGATTGTCTTTTAGGAAATTGGAATGCATTGCAAGACCTCTTCTGCTATCTTTTTCTCCGCTGTAAATTTTACTTTTGTGGGTTTAGGTATACTGGAGAATATGATTTGCAACTTAAAACTCATTTTTGAGTTTTGTATTTATAGGGCCTGGAAGTCGGTTAGATACGACGTATCCAAGGGATTGGATACGATGTATTGGAATTTCTTAGAGTAGGGACCACGTTTGATATCTTCCAGAATCTTTACATACTATATCTTCAATATGGCGTATTGAGCTTCTCTGGATACGGCGTATTGAGCTTGCTTTCATTGTAGGTCTTTGTGAGTGCCCATGGGACACGGGTTACGCCGTTTACTTTACATGAAGGATACAGGCCGTAAATTGCCCTTAGTTGTCAAAATCCACTTAATCTTCCCAATACCTATACTTTGCTTTACTCAAGCTAACTGTATTGAGTTTGCTCCACTTCTCTGACTTACATTTAACCAAGAGTACTCCATAATTTCTGTATTATCAAAATAATGATCAACGGTAACCAATTCTTGCAATAATTATACAAAATGGGTTAAATACATAGGATAAATGATGCCATCAAAATTTACTGTTATTTGATGTCTCAATAAATTCCACCCTACTTGATCCTACTTCGTCCTCAAAGTAGACTTTTAGAAGAATATTTATATAAAATGTCATCTCTAAAAGATATTTTTCGTTAAAGCATTTATTTGTACATCTATTACAAGTACACAACCAAAACACATCACGGGAAATAGGAACGATGGAATCACTCTAAATCACACTAAAACTTAATCCTCATGTGGTAACATGTAACTTAATTCGCTAGACTTGCTCGGTATGTTGCTATTCTATACTGAATGATTGGCAAGGATACACATCTCCACCGCTAAAGCTAAGGAGTAACAAGTTTATAAAGGTAAATATGGGTTTGTATGAGAAGGCTTAGGGTTGATTACTCTAAACTAATCTTTATCAATACCAATATTCTAGGAGGCGACAAAGACCACACATACACACCCGTAATGACGGAATAGACACATGTGACTGCTCACCCCCACCTCGAATAAGCTAAAGAATAGGAATAGTAGAGTAATATAGGGTATGGATCTTCTAACTATCACCAATAGTAATAAATCTACAAGGCTGTGGACATCCATAACAATGGGCCGTAACGACGGAAATAGACAAGGCAAGCTGGATCACATACTCATTCCGCGTAAAAACCCGAATGGATACTCGTTTTCGCGCTTAAGAGAATAATTATTGTTGTATAAATAAAAAATACAGAAAGACACACATAATCAGATTAAGTCTTAAATATTACACCAGTTGCACTTGACTCTTTTTCACCGATCACGCTCTCACCATTGAATAAAGACCAAATTATTTTCACTTACCTAGTACTTGATCAATAGATAAAAATAACACAACATAACCTAGTAGACGTCTTCCCGTATTGGTCCTAACTTCCTACCAGTATCATACATTCTTTTCACTTACTTACATGGCCATACGTGGCGAGATCTTCATCCTCGCATATACAATACTCACTTACATCGCCTCCGTACTTTGCTACTCATAGAACCATATCCCCACCGATCATTCGTCCCGTGTAAATTCCTCGGTAGTTTGCCCAGACATCCACACTTTTCCCCTTAAAACTTTCCTTTCTCTTTTTTTTGTTGCGATTTTTATAACTTTCTTTATCGATCCTACTTTCTCTGTCCACAGCCTCCCCTCATTACTACGATCATAGCTCCCCGGTCTTGTAGTCCTTCACACATCTTCCCCCTCACACGCCCCTTTCACTAAAATCCCCCCGTTTCAGCGTCGACATTTCCTCTCAGCTAATTCTTCTTATCTTGGACCGTAACTCCTCTATTTTGCCGATTGCGTTCGCTCATCTAAATACATGAGTCTTTGACTAAATATACTTTTCACTTATTTGAACTGTCCATAATTTTCTCTCCTACCGTTACACAAAATTTGACTATTAGTCTCGAGAATACTTCATCTGTCTCACCAATTTAAGCACACTTGCAACTCGTAAAACTACCAACCCCTCTATATAACAGAGATAGGGATTAGGTGTTACAGGTGTAGCGAAACAATATTTGGTGTAGTTTCCCAACAGCCCGATTGGACCCCTCCCCCCTAGGGTTCTTGTTCTAGGGGTCATTATTATATCCTCATACTCTGTGAGTATACAAAGGTTTTTTTGGGGGTTTACACTAACCAGTGTAGTTAGTAATATGCGCATTGTAATGCGATTTAGGTGTAATCCTAAAAATGTACCTTATATTAAACATGTTTACTCTTCTATAATAATCATTAGTACTAATTATGCGTCTCGATAGATATACCAAAGCCATGTTCTAAAGTTACACATCACCAACAACTCTTATTTATGTGGAATTAGGTAAACATTTGGTAATGGAAAGGTTAAATACCCACAATTATCTTAACAAAGGGTTATTGTGTGTGGGTTATATATCAAGTAATTTCACAAAATCGTACTTATGCTTGAATTTTTTTTAAATTTGAGCATAATTTAAGCATTTTAGTATGAAAAATAGGACAAGTATACATTCTAATTCCCATCCCCCACTTGAATTATACAACGTCCTCGTTGTTTTGTGTAAAGATTAAAACATTTAAAATAAATACGGGACATTTAAATAGAATTAGTATGAGAACTCCCCTGTTTTTTGCTCGTAGATTATTCCTGTTGAGGTTATTAAGCAAGCATTGTGTTGAACATCTGCCTTTGACAGTACAAGACTTCAACACATTCAGATTTCCAGATTTGTATATTCGCATCCACAATTATTCTTCGATATTTCTTTTAGACGGTCCTGTATAAAATATAGGAAAAAAGTGTATTCCTATCTTGGTACCTACTACGTTTTTTAAACTAAACTTTAACAAACTAAAATTCAGTCATTTTTGGTGAATAAGCCGTTATCATGTGCTTGAATGAACTATGCCGTTATTGCCAGACACTGTCGTAATGGTTTTTTAATATCTACTAAACAGTAAAGACTGGTAAGGCCCAGACATTCAATACGCCATATGGTTATGGAAGCGGAGACGCCGTATTGATGTGTCTAGGAAGGCAGGACTCGATAAAATTAAATAAAAATTCGGGTTGTCTACCCTGCGGGAGGAAGCACCTTTTTTATACATCAAAAGTCTTTAAGTATTTTTCCTTTTCCCTTTAGCTTCTTCACTTCATCTTGAAATCATCTATCTTCTCTCAATTATCGCTTATCTCCTTTGTTTGGAATGATCGCTTGCATCTGAAATTTACTACGAGCTCCCCCCCCCCCCCCCCCCCCCCCCCCTCCCCACTGGCTCGCCACTCCTCCGATTTCCCACTCGCCAACCAAGCTCTGATATTTCTATCTCATAACTCCCACTCTCCTTCACATCTCAATCTCTCTCCTCCCCCTCCCCAGCTCAACACCCCCTCGACTCCTACCCCGCCACTCTACACACTAACTCTCCCTCATCCTCCCCATCTCACCCCTGTTTACCACCTACGCTCCTCTCCCTCCTACTAAACCCTACCCCCCCACGCACCCAGTCTTTCGCTAGCAATTGATACACGACTTCTCCATACTATCACACAACCTATCTATACATGCCTCTCACAAGGATAGGGCACGGATCATGGGTTTGGCCTCGCACTCTCACTACCGGTGACACATGCACGCGCGACTCCTGACTCGCCCCCTAGGTCGACCCAGCCCCGGACTTCACTCTCCTGTCCCCCCTGCATCCCTCTCACTCAGCTATATCTACTCGATACTAGCGTCTCTCCAAGCGCGTCATTAGACCTATCGGTGCTCGCTCCACGGCTCACCCATACCCCCTGTACACCCCTCATACAACCACCACTCTCACTCCTCCGTGCACGTGCAGCACTACTTCTGTATATGCCCCCCCCACTGCAAGTCCGGTTCACGACGCTACTCTTGCGACGTCCCTAAATTTGCAGCTGATATACGCACCGCCTCCACGACTCTCACCACCCCACTCACGCCACGCCACCCCCCCTCGCACTCAACGTCACACCTGACACCACTCCCCCCCCCCGGAATCTTCAGGTACAATAACTCATCTAACCCTTCTGGCCATCCGTTGTGGACTAGTCCTAGGATGCCCCCCCAGTGGAGGTGGTCGGTGGCTCCGCTGAGGTGCCTTTATCGGGTGCCCGGAAAAGCCTGACACCCTCATCGGAAAAGTCAGGTTAGCATCCTTAGCGGTTCCATCAAGGGCACACAGCATCTTTTGCAATCCTACTGCCTCCTTTGGTCCCCCTGGTATCTAATTTCATCAAACCTCATTACGATCTGTTTTATCTCACCAAGCTCAGCCCATATAGATACATCGGGGAGATTAGGTGGAAAATACATGTCAATCCTTGGTGTTTCTCTGCATGTACAGGAGTCCAAATGCTCAGCCAAATCGAGCTTACAAAACATCCCTCCAGAAATACTGAGCCCCGCTCGCAGCTCTTCCTACCAAGCACGCAAAACAATCTCAAATTCCTTGACCAATATCATAGGGTCGTTGACCAAGCCAAAGTTCCCATCGCCTCAAGTAAAACAATTCAGTCACGGTTAACCTTCTCAGGTGTCTTCCTCCTCCCAACATTACTACATGAAATACAAACCTTATAGGCACTATCTTAAGAATTGGATCCTGAATCGTAGTGTAAGATGGGACTGTGCCAAGGAAATCTCCAGCAGATGAGATCCCTATCCAATAATCCCTTAGATTCCCCTTGTTGGGGATCTGTCTCGTGCTATCGACCCAGTAAGCACCGAATCCAACTGTCTGCATCTCCTCAAAAGTGCATAATCCCAAGGCCAAAATAAACTCTCTTAGCTCATACGCATCCTAACTCCTCCCAACTGAAACAGTAGGGCTCCAGCTGTGTCTAAATCAATCACCGCCTCTCCAAACCTAAATGTACTAAAAAACTCTAAAATAAGCTCGTGTACCAACGGCCCCCTGATATCAAATAGCTGCCTCCAGGCCCGGCTAGTGTACAAACTCACTCCCTGAGCATCCCTATGCTCTATAAGCATCCTAGCACTCAATCCCTCAGCCATCAAGTCCGACAATCCCCCAAAATCAAATACCTACACCTTGTGCACCTCCCTCCTGTATATCCTAGTCAATCTCGACTCAAAATCTAAAATATCATCATATGTGTACTGTAGTCCCTCGCACCTAAGGTACTGGTGCCTCTGATCACGTGGTGGAAGAGCCATATCTGCAAAATCAACGAGAACAACACAAAGATCATAGAATTTTAAACATTCTATTCTGGGGTGGATACGGCGTATTCATAAATGGATACGTCATATAGGGATTAATATGGTCAATACGCCGTATGAGTATTAGGTCAATTAGGCGTTATGACGCATTAATTATCAGGATCCCTATTTTAGATCTAAATATGTGTTGTATTCTATTTTTTACTGAATACGTCTTATTTGGGTTTTAAATTTGGGTAAATTTTGGCAATACGTAGTTACTATGCGAGTTGATAGCCGTATGGCTCTGCAATATGAAAATGAAAATGGAATTCACCTGTTTTCCCATTTTGATCTATTTAACAATTCTACCAACATTTTATTCAGAGGGGGGGGGGGGGTAATGAGGATATAAACATATAGTTCTATGGCTTAACATATCAAATCCTAGAAATCAAATCTAAACCCTAACCCTAGATCGAAATTCAATCACAAATTAAAAAGGAAAAGGGTAAAACACATTACCTAAGGATTGAGATGAAGGAGGGAATGAGTACTTGGATCAAATCAAAATAATCTCCTAAGAATTACTATAGTAAAAACTTTCGTGTCGTATGGGAGTTGAAAAAGTTTGGTATTAAAAACAGATCTTATTATGGCATATTAGTTGAGCTTTTATACCCAAACTCAATACGCCGTATTGAGGTCAGGTTAATACGCCGTATTGGAGAATTTTGTTGACTTTGCCAATGCAGGTTAAAAATCAGTGGGATTCACAGTACTAGGTTTTGACTATTACGCCGATATCCCTATATGGAGGACCTAATTTTCCTAATTTAAATAAAGCAAAGAAAACGTACCTTAGCCTCCGCAATATTAGCGCACAATCACCATCCTTATAATACCTCTTAGGGTTGAACGGAATGCCAAATGGCACATATAAATTCATAATGAGATAGAATAGCACTTCGTTTGCGTATTATTATTGAGTCCCAAATAACGATATTTTACTTTTATGTCTATGACAAATACTTAGTTCTGAAAGTTTTAGTGATTTTATCGTGACTTGATTCAGAAAGTATATTTGACCCTTGTGTGATTTCATTACCCCGAAGACTGTATTATATCGATCTCATTATCATTATTGTCTTTTTCCGACTTTAAATCATCGGGATGAATAATGTTGAAGGGGAATAGATCATTAAAGTATAAAGCGTTTTGTTCCTCTTCATCTTATTTAGACAATGATGTTTCACCATTTAAATCAAATTCATCGATATGTCGTGGGCTTAAAATTGATTCAGTTAAGAAATCTGATTTAGACGTTAGAGCATCATTGTAAACAATGGTTGGAAATTCATTCTCAAAATCTTTAAAGAAGTCTAAATCATCAAAACAACTGACCGTAGGCTTGGGTGACAGAAATAAAGGCCTATTGACTTTTTCATTATCATTTTTTGAATCCGTTTTCAAATCATTGGTAGAAAGTATTTTATAAGAAAACGAGTTTTTATCGAAAACTACCATGTAATCTTCATCGTCGAATTCGTCAAATGATATTCTAAAGTCAATTTCATCAATAAGAGAACTTACCATGGGTTCACAAGAAGGTGTTTCATTTGATGTTAAACTATCATTGAGGACTATAGCTGGGAATTCAGTTTCAATGGATCTGAGGTCGTGAACGTCTTCATCATACCAGATCTTACCATACTTAGCAGTTTCCCAGTTAAACACTTTCCCTCATTTTCGAGCTTTTTCTTCCTCGAGCCTGATGTATTCTTCCATAGTTATGTTAGCGTCGTCCATATTAACCTGTAATAAATTCGCTAGTAAAAAAAACTGTCAAATAACTTGATACGCCGTATTTAGTAAACTGAATATGCCGTATTGATGATACAGTCAAATACACTGTATTGGTTTGAAAAAAATTTATACGCCGTATCCAATAAATTTAATACGCCGTATTGGGAATTCGACTCAGAAAGTTACAATGAACTATAATAATGCACACAATCACACAATATGCAAAATATACAATGCAGATAATCAAACACACAAACAAACACATAAATATGCAAATTAATCTAAGCTAAACTAAACAAAAACACTAATAAAAACAAGAATTAAACAACTTCACTCCCCGGAAACGGCACCAAAAACTTGATGTGTCGTTGTATAGGTGTTATTATTATATCAAGTTTTACTATTTATTTTATGCCGACTGTAACTAAAAATAACACTTTAACAGGCAGTGTACCCGGTCAGATGGAGTTTCATGGTAAGTAGGGTGTCGATCACTAAGAGCGAGAGCGTTAATTCCTAATTCTATCAGTATTTTAGTTATCTATGTTAAACCTAAAAGTAATGCAAAAAGGGGTTTTTAGCCTGAGAGACCGGCATGAGGTTTAGTTATCTAACCTAAGGTTTTGATGACAAGTAAAGCAATAAACATACACAAGAAGACAAACAAACGATAGAGAAGCGGTCGAGAACTAATGTAAGGAAAACATATCAACCGTGAATAATCTGATAAAATACAGGTGTGTTTATTTAGTGCAATGATTGTCTTATCTTGAAGGGGTATATCATTCCTAGACTTAGGCGGTGCTTCTTCCTAAGACCTAGACACGCTAATCCAGTCACATTTAGATGCATCCACATAAAGCAAGCATTTGTTGATTATAATCTATCTTAAGAGATTAATAATGGTGCTCTTACTAAACCCTAGCTCATGGAGACTTTACCCACTTATTGCTTAACGGCTCTTTATATACTAGTAGTCCATTGTCCGAGTCCTTACCAATTGATTAGAACGTACTCGTTGGTACCAAGGTCACCTTATGGCTCAACTAAGCTCACAATCAAAGGGCAAAGATAGGTTAATATTTGTGATCCTATGATTCTAGATATATAAATTGCAATATGGAGAGCTATCCTGGACTCTTAGCCTACGCCCAAACAACACCGAAGTTGCTGCGCATTAAATATGTAGGACTAGACCTAGTTGAATGATAGGTCACATACTTAAGCACGTAACCAAGTATAAGATGATAAACATAATCAAACAATCAATGATAAATTAAGCAATCGATATAAACAAACCAAATATTAAATCTTCATGAACATGGCTGATGTGTTTCAAAAGCTTTAAATTTCTAATACTGAAAATACCGGATAATTATATGGAAACACACAGGTAAAAGTATAACCCACGTATGCAGTATAATCTTTTCAGGTAAGACCAGGTCGTCCACAGGGATTAGACTAGTGTCCAAATAATCAGAAAGAAAATAGACTTTAACAATTTTGAAAATAATTTTTACTTTACTAATGATAAAAAGTATGACTACTCAGATAGTTGAAAAATAACTTATAAGTGTTGGAAATGATTTGACCTCGAAGATGGGGTATTAATTTATAAAGACGATTTCTCATCAGAAAACATTTTCACAAATCAACTTGTTAACTTAAGACTTATATTTAGTTAACTAGACCAAATGTGTCACTCAAATAATCCAGTTACTATTATATCAAAGCTTATTTTGTTTATCAATTAATGAAAGTGGATTTCTCGGCATAGACGTTAAATACCATAGAAAAATCTTTAAAACCACATAGATCATAACGGATCTTTCGACCTATACCGATATAATTATATAATCTAAGTTGATAAGCAAAAATACATAAGATGGGATATAACGGGGTTGCAACATAAGCTTAGGATTAAAGCGGTCAAGATCATACCAAACACTTATTTATTATCGTAACTTCACCGAGTAGTCATGAGAGATTTAGCTTCTTATGGATAAGGAGTTCATAACAAAAATACTCATTACATAAATTTCCATTATTTCAATAACAAGGTAAGAAAACTTCTTCGTTCTTGATCGTTAGATCTTTTTTCTTCAAGGGAAAAGGTATTTATTAGTGTTTTGGTGAAAGGGGAAAGGTATGTGTGTGTAGAATGAGATAGGTAGTGAGAAATGGTTGTGAGAGGAATGTAGATTGAGCATTGAATGGGATTGAGGTTGCCGTTACCACCTGTTTGACCTGCAGTGTTTTACGTTAGTGAAAACGAGAAAATTGATTTGAAAATCAATCGACGTGTCACTCGTATAAAGATTTTTGTAACACGACGAGAGTGTCATGTTTTTATCAAAATTCATCAACCGTCAATTCATTTACTGGACCAAATCGATATCCAGTTGTCACAAGTTTGATTCATATAGAATCTCGCAAGTCACCTACCAAGAGCTTGTTTGATGCTGGCTCAAGCAGGATTTCCATCTTCATTGTGAATACATTAGTATCACTCGGATGTTCTGGCAAATATCACAATGATATTGGCGTAGACTCTGTTAACAGAGCTTGTGAACTATGATGATGTTCAACAATTGTTTTAAATGGAATGTGCCTAACGAGAATTAGATTTATCTTCTTTTGGCTTCTAACCTCAATCGATAGTGCATTTTTGGTTTTAGTAACTCGAGGCTTGTGTGGAGCATGCGTGTGTGGCGATGGGGGACCGAATATGCGAGAAACGGGTCGGCGAGCAGACTGTAGGCAGCGAATGAGATATCATCTGTTCGTGTGTAGGTGAGTGATCGGGTTGCTCAGGGTGGTTATGATCGGGATCTATCTGTGGATAGTTCCGGATAGGTGTCATCGCGGACTCTGAGGGGGTTTACCATCTTTAGTCATCTGATGTAGAGTGCAAAATCGGCACAAAACACTTTAATATGAGCGTGAGAGGGTATGACTCCGCTCCTTGCAGCCTCATTGTGGGCTCCCATCGTCAGATACGTTAACTTGTCTCTATATTTGTCACAGGACGATATCAACATCTGTGAGCTGCTAGATACTATGCGATATCGTCAATTGCGACATCTGGACCCTGAAGTAGTGACGCATGAGTTGTCTCTAGCCTAGAGCGCGTAGGCGTGGAATGGGGGGGGTTAGTTCTGTGGGGGGGGGTGCCGTTGGGGGGGTCGCGCGCGCGAGTGCGCGCGAGCGCGGATGCTTTTTATTCTCGAACGGGCGGGGGTGGTGGCAATGGCGTGTGGGAGGCCAGGGGAGATGCTTGGAGGCGGAGAGGCGAGCGGCTGGGGGGGGGTGTGGGATTGTTCACGGAGTGGGGGTGGAGTGGGTGTCGCGCAATCTTAGGTTCACTTTATTCTATCTGATTCGCTCTTAATACAATATAACTTAACTCGCTACTCGTCTTAATAGCCAAGACGAGAAAGTGCTAACATGCTCATGTTGTCAGTACTTGGAATCTACTCATTCCATTTAGGGTATATCCTCCGTTTTTTTTCCTGGTTGGATCATAGGATGGATTCATAACTAACCACACTTATGACCGGTAGTCAGAATCGTCGTAAATTATGATGTTTGTTGGGTATATTGATCGAACCATAAAATCTTTTCTTCAACACATTGAGTCGAAATAGATCATATTTTAATTACATTTTTCTCCCCTAATTTAAATAATAAACACTTAGTTTTGAAATACCTTTTGATTAATATTTCTTGAAAAAATCTTAGGAGAAAAATATTATCAACATGGAATTTTGGAACATTTTTGGATAATGTATTAGAATACATAAGAGTTGTCGTTGTTGATGTATCCAAAGAACATTAAAACTTGTTTCTCGCAAAACGTCCCATTCAAAAATAGGACCCAATTGAGAAATTGTTGTCTTTTGAAAAATTGTGAGATGGATGTTGAACACACAATTTTGAAAGATTAAGAAATAGTCATGAGAAATTCTTGAAAAATTGTGTTCAACTTTTTGTAAAAACCAGATGTTAGAGGTACATCTCTTCTAACGTAAGTAAGCGCACTGAAACGTACACTATCCTTTTTTCTTGAGCTAAAACATTGAATGTCATGAAGAACAGCTCAGAGACCGAGAAACGTTTAAATTTTCCTCGTTGTAGGGATAAGTTATAAACCTTCCTTTATTTGAAGTCCTGTTATGTAACTGACCTTTTCACGATAAGCTATTTAGAAAATTAGAAATGACATGTTTTGAAACGATTTGACTAAAACCTCGATCGAACGTTCATTTACACACCCGTGTCAGTTGTTAATCGACATTCAAAAGCACGGGAGTAGAAATGTTATCGGATTGCCAAGACATGTGAAGGAGGGATTCTTTTTTTGGAAATTTTCTTTTTTTCCTGGATTTTGTATTTATATCCAATTCTAACTGTTCATCCTGCAGCAATTGGCCTATGTGATGGTGGAATAGTAATTCCAACTCTTGTCGTGATGTAGCTGTCTTGAATACTAGAGGAACAACTTTTGGAACCAGCTTTGAACTTGACGGTTCATTGCTGTGGTCATGAATTCCGAGTTCTGAACGGATATGATCAGAAGTCATTTGATAAAGAACGAGGCCTGAACTATTATGAACAGACGTCATTTGACATTGATGACCGAGGCTTGAACTGCTGTGTTCAAACGTCATTAGACATTGATGACCGAGGCTTGAACTGCTGTGTTCAAACGTCATTTAAACTTTGAGGAATGGGGCCTGGAGTGTTATTTTCAACAGACGCCATTTGACATTGACGACCGAGGCTTGAACTGCTGTGTTCAAACGTCATGTTTGATCATCAGATCAAAATTCCTTAAAGCCCTGTTTTATGAGATATCTTTCTTTTTAGCAACCAAACTCTGAGTCCTTCCTCTGTAGGATTGAACGATGTACATGTACTTAAAGAGAGAAACCTCACTGACATTAAAAGCTTGTCGCTTTTCACAATAGGATAGTATATCTCCTATTTGAACATTGGGGTTCACAGTCAACCTTAATTGTGCTAAAGGCGAGATTTACTATTCCAGTAGAACCCATCTAAGACCAATTTGTCTTTAAAATACTACCCTCGGTTTCCCGACCTAAGACAAGATCCAATGAGTCAATGTTTTCTATGCACAACGGAGTGTTTTTGATTGAAAACATATGTCCCCTTTTGAGATCTGTCTTTTTAGGTTTTCGTTGCAACCCTTATTTGCTCTACGGGTTTTGTTTCTGTTTGTTGTCTTATGGATTGGAACCCTTAGCACGCGAGTTGACTCTTTCAGGAATTTTTATTACACAAGCGTCATATTGGCATTAAGACACATTTCTGACATGTCTAGCAAACAAAATTTTTGGAGTCCCAGAAAAATTTCTAGGGATCCTAGAGTGTTTATGTGTCTTTTTTCTTAGCTTCCTCAAGGTAGTGATTATAACAATGGTCGGGTTTGATGGCTACACCTAGAGTGAGCTTGGTGTCAATCACATGATGAGGTATGCAGGTGCTGATTCACTTCCCTTAGGTCAAATGATGGTGGTAGTGACTTGGTTTTGTACAAGTCGTTGGTTCACATCAACTTGGGGAGTCAAACCGTGGTATGTTGAAATTCTTATGGTGGGGGGTCTTTCAGACTTAAACGCAGTCGGTTGTCTAACAACGGATTGGTTTTTGAGTGGTTGTCCAACCGGTTTTCCCAAGATTGATGGCTTTGCAAACTTAGTATTCACACTATTTCCTGTTAGTTTCCTTAACTCATTTTTTAATGCTGCAATTGCAAACCCCTTTTTCTGAATCTGAGCTAGTACATCAGCATTTTATATAAGACGTTTTGTTCAGTAGGTTCCATTAAAGAGTCATTCTGTTTGTTGGTCTGAACTCGTGTCCTTTTGATAGAATCAAAAAGATCTTTGTAAGTCTGTTTCAAGTGCTCATTTTCTTTATGTAACTGCTCATTCTCTGCGAGTAATTTAGCCACACTATGTTCCAATTCGATGTTTATTGTTTCAATTACATCGATGTCATTTTTAACCTTGGCTTCATTACCTTTTTCTTTCAAAAATTGACTTTGTTGCCCTGATTTTAAAACATTGTTTTCCATTTGTAATTGTAGTTCAAGATTGATACAATGTGCTTCGAGTTTTCCAAAATATTTTTGAAACTGGGCAACGGTCTTTTTGAGACAAACATTTTCAGACTCGAGTAATTGATCTGAGAGTTTAGTTGTCATGTTATCAGTTAATTTAGCAGGTAAAGGACGTATGTCATGACATTGTTCAGCATTCTGGTCAACCTCTCCTTCATTATTGGATTCAGGTTGCTCAGTATGCTGTTGTCCTGTAGCAGATACATTATCATCAGCAGTCGTTTGTACCTCAGCCATTGGCTCTTCATTATCTATGGGTCTGATATCTGCATCATCAACATGTGCATCATTCCCTGATCTGCTGCTTGTATCCTGCTCTTGTGATTCTGTCCCATTGCTTTCAATGATAACTAAACTAGCATCCAATGCTTTACTCGAATCAACCTTTTCCTCTGTCGTCTGCATCAGTCTTTCATTCACCCTGCTGTCATACTCCATTTTATGCAGCGCTCTTTTCTCAATCGACTTTTTAACATAATCCATGTTTTGGATCAGTGTATCATGGAATTCTGGAATATCGAGTCGAGTGTATTCTAGAAAGTAGTTTCGTGTCATTACAATATATTCATCATTCAAATAAATCTTTGACTTGATGAACATCTGAAACTGTGTCTCGAGAACTTTAAAAGAGGCCATGGATCCAATCTCTTGAAATTCGTTGTTATCAAGTTGCTTTTGAAGTTGACCATGTTTTAGAGAACATCGTGTCCTGTAAAGGTCTCTAGATCTGACAAAAAAGTGACGTAAATGCGCGTTTGAATCATCCTCGGTTCGACTTCCTTTTAAGTCGAATAGTTTTAAAAACACTTGAGGTGTGAATGAAGTCTTTGAAAAGATATCATGCATACTTTCGTTT
Source organism: Tanacetum coccineum (assembly GCA_026074375.1). Classification (NCBI taxonomy): domain Eukaryota; kingdom Viridiplantae; phylum Streptophyta; class Magnoliopsida; order Asterales; family Asteraceae; genus Tanacetum; species Tanacetum coccineum. Next base: position 38,807 of record BQNB010010519.1, on the reverse strand, counting down.
GTTTTTGTCTGATTAGTTTGCATTTGTAAGATTTCTGCATCTTGAACACGAAGATAAGGTATCTTTACTTCTCCTATTATCGGAGTTTGAAGATGAAAAGTTGTTTGGATCTAAGTGGATATTGATGTATTAGAAGTTGCGTGGTTGTGTAAATGCAATTCACGTTCACGGATTGTTACACGGCTATGATTAAAACCGATAAATGAATTAACGAATTTTAGCAAAATCAATAGATAAACCGATAATGATTGTGATTCGGGAATCCAGCGGCCAATGATTTAATTGTATAAAAACAAATAATTTTCTGGCTAGGGTTACAGCAGATTGTTTAAATAGGCTTACCAAACTAAAACGGGCCAAAAAATACAGATGGGCCGTGAGCTAGAACAAAAACAAGTGTAACACAAATTCCAAAAAACTAAAAAATGTTAATAAATCATAGTAAACGAGGGTTTTGGGCTTTGAAAAATCCTTAACCAGCTAAAAGCTGGTTATAGCGTAATCCGTCACGTTTTTCTCTTCGATTTGAGGAGGTCACGGCCTGAACGGACTTACGGACAAAAGTATAGCTGTTTTACTGAAACCATCTTTCAATCACCACAAAACCATGACAACCAAAACCGCAGTGACACCAAAACGCAGTGGTTGAGATTTGGTCAAAACGCAATGGTCAAAACGCAATGGTCAAAACGCAATGGTCAAAACGCAATGGTCAAAACGCAATGTTCAAAACGCACTCGGTCAAAACGCAATTGTTCAAAACGCAATGGCAAAATGCAATGTCAAAACCGCAATGGTCAAAACTCAAAGATCAAAACGCTAATACAATATAATATTCAAAAATATCCAAAACGCAACCATAAAAAAATTTCGAAATAGGGCTTATGGATTATTTTTTGAAAGATTTTCAAATTTCTTCTAAACCCAAACGCATTGATTGCGTTTTGAGACCTTTTTAATAAATAAATTAAAACGCCAACAGAAGAAAAATCAAACGCAACAAGAAAAAATCAAAACGCAACAAGAAAAAGTCAAAACGCAACAAGAATACTTTTCCCATTTTGGTCAAAAACGCAACCTAGAAAAATAGACGATTTTTCATACCAAAAACGCCTATAAAATCACCCTTTTTGACCTTTATTAACTTGATTCTCTGCACAATTAGGCTACCTTTATCCTAGATCTTGCTTAATAACATAAACATTCACACATCTAAGCACAAAAATTCGGGTTTGATTTTTTTTCTATTGACTTCTTTTTGACCACGAATTTGATCTTGTTGAACCACACGAATCAACCACGAATCCACACGTAGCTCTGATGCCAATTGTAGGATCCCGTTAACACTTCACTTCATACAATCAATCACGAAATCGGAACTAGAAATGAGAAAGAAAGAGTTTCTAGAGAGAGAAAGTAGAGAGAGAATTGAGAGAGGTTTAGATAACCAGAAAGAAAATAGACTTTAACTTGAAAATAACTTTTTGTTTTACCAATGTTAATAAAGATGACTACTCGGATAGTTGAAAATAATTCATAAGTATTGGAAATGATTAAGACCTCAAAGATGGAACATTGATTTCTCGTCAGAAAACGTTTTCACAAATTAACTCAGTTAACTCAAGACTTATATTTAGTTAACTAGACTAAATGTGTCACTCAAATAATTTAGTTACTTATTATATCAAAGCTTATTTTGTTTATCAATTTACGAAAGTGGATTTCTTGATAAGATAATACATAATAGGATCGCAACATAAGCTTGAGATTAAAGAGATCACGATCATACCAAACACTTATTCATTATCATAACATCACCGAGTAGTCATGAGATTTTTAGCCTCTCATGGCTAAGGAGTTCATAACCTAACTTGATTTGATAACAAACTTCATTCTTTGACTAAACTAGTATGATGTTCTTCGTCGTTCTTGATGATTTGATCTTGATTCTTCAAGGGATATGGTGTTTATACTTGGAGAATGCTTAGAAGTGTGTGTATGAAGTGAATAATGGATGGAAGGATGATTGAAGGATGGATACTTAGTGGTTTTGTAAGTATGAGATGATTGAAATGTGTGAAATTCGTCCTCTATTTATAGGCTGAGTGAGGGATGAAAGTGCGGCGTACAAAGAAATTTGTGCAGCGTACTTGGTGATTAAATGCGAGGGAATTAAATGTTTATTGAAGAAGTGCGGCACACAAAGGAATTTGTGCGGCGTACTTAGGGTATTAATGCAGTAGCATTTAAGTCTTCATTTATTCTTCATGTCAGATGAGAAAGTGCGGCGCACAAAATACTTTGTGCGGCGTACTTGTGGAGTTAATGCGTTCAATTGACTAAGTCTTTAATTCCATTGACTTGAGGAGAAGTGCGGCGCACATTTGCACTTTTGAGCTTGAACTTTATCTTTTCTTTGTATGTTGTTTTTCTTAGTGAATAAATACTCGGTCTTTGTTGTGTTTGACATCGGGATGTCTTCAAGTGAACCTGCACATATTTTATGCTATTAAGTATCGAAAGTTCACGAGAAATGATTAAATATATACAAATAACGCCACCGAAAACATGTATAATTTGGGCGTTATCAAATCCCTCCACACTTAGCTGTTGCTTGCCCTCAAGCAATCAAAGCGAGAAAATAAAATCATTTATCGTGACGTGGAGAAAATTTGGATTTTACAAGAGTTTACAGGTTTAGATAACTTTTCAGGCATTGACATATAACTAAGCACATCACATAGGAAATGTGTTTGATTTAGAATTCACTCAGTTCACTCAGATAGGGTTTTACATATATATATTTGTGAAAACACTCAATTTGCACAGACATAATCTAGACAACTACCATAGGCTTGTACTTGACACATAAACCCGACCGAAGGGCGGAACTTGATACTGAAGCGGAAGCATATACTAATCTACATGTGCCGAAACTTAAGCCTTTATTTCTTTGAACTACTATATATATTACACAAATTTTTTATTTTTTTCGGAATAAGAATAACTAAGGCTTGGCACAGGACTTCATCTTTCAATTTTAACTTCTTTACTTATGTATTTCAGCAACTTAGCACTAAAGGGAGTGCTTACAAGAACATAGACTTGTGGGATTCATAACATATGATTAATCAGGCTTTGGTCTAGTAAATGATGATCAAGCATAAGTTCTAGAGCTTCTAAATTACCGGCTCACTCAAATATAATTATCAACCAATACCATTGCTCCAAGAAAGGCGACAAAACCACATATACACATCCATAATGATGGAATAGATACATATGATTGCTCATTCCTTAACTCGAACAAGCTAAAGGCATCAATTATCTTGGGTACCAAAGGTGGGTACCTTAATATTCTAAAGGCTTATAATTCTCACAATTTAGTGGACTAGGTTGTGTTAGTTATAGTGTCAATCTGGTTGGATTTGCCTTACTAAGAGCATTTTAAAAAAATTTGAAAGCATATATATTAAGATTTTTGTTGAAAGTATCAGTTGGAAAATTTTGACAGGGCAAACATGGAGGAATGTGATTAATTTTTCCTATTTGGCTCCCCTTCACACTTAAGTTTAACATTGCCCTCAATGTGATAACTGATAATATGAAGACTATTACTCGGCCCCTAGGAGTACACTAAGTGCATGTGAAATATATTAAAAGTGGATCAACCATATTAGGGGGCAAGGTATTGTTACCCGATGGTATCCTTTCTACACAATCACATTTCCCTAAACATATCAACAGCGATGCAGACAAAAGCTGGTTTTCTAAGACCTAACGTGCACATCCATCACAAGAAGCAACACCACTAAGATCTACATTCTAGGTTTCATACAATCATAAATAAACACAATAGGAGGTTTAGCCAAGCATGTTAAAGATAAAGCAAGAACAATGAGCCGACCTTAATGTAACTATATAAGCCCTCTCCTAGCCTTGGAGAGGGGTTGGTTGTTTCATTTCTTCCATATTTTCCATATAGTAACATCATCATCCATTCCATCACTTTCTCTCTCTAAATATCACAACCCACATCTCTCTCTTGTTTTTGGTAGATCATTAGATTACATGTTTCTTCATGTATATATAAGAAAATCGAAGCGACGGCGTCGCGTTTTAGCCATGACGCCGTCGTAAAATGAATCTTCTAGATATGCGTTTGAGTCTGTACAAGCTGACACCGTCTTGAAATGTGTAACGTCGTCACTTGATGAGTTGTGACGGCGTCTAGTATAGCTTATGGCGCCGTCTCTAGGCTCAGTGAGCACAAATCTTCAAGAGTCTTGGTGTTGGTCCGTAGTCTTGTCCGTTTCTTCTCCAAATGAGCCCAAGTCACGTGTAATTCATCCAAATGTCTTCCAAATGAGAAAACCTAAAAAGGAACGATTAAGTACCTATTTTGGGCATAAACACATGATTTTGGGGGTTAAACGACCCCAAAAAAGTGTATAAAATGACACCTCATCAATGGTCCTAGCCAGCAAGATCTAAGTTTCGGCCGTTTGAATTTATACTTTGAGTGAAAAAGTAGAACCTTGTTTCCATGTTTGAATTCTTTTCTCATTCTTAGTATTCTGTCATGCCAGACTTTGGTTCTTGCCTTTTACAGTCGAGAGTTCTCATAGGCTTGGTGTCTAAGTTCGTCTAATTCGTGTAACTGCAACATTCATTTTTCACCAGCAGCGATGAGATCTGGATTACAATTCTTAAGTGCCCAGTATGCACGATGTTCAATTTCAAATGGTAAATGGCAGTTCTTTCCATATATGAGTTTGTACGGTGTTGTACCGGTTGGTGTTTTGTAAGCAGTGCGAAAAGCCCATAGAGCGTCATCAAGTTTTCTTGACCAAATAACATGATTGTCTTTAACAGTCTTTTCAAGAATTATTTTGAGGGCTCTGTTTGTGTTTTTAACTTGACCATTTGTTTAAGGGTGGTATGATGTAGAGAAACGGTGACTAACTCCATATCTCTTCATAGTCTTTTCCATTATCTTGTTACAGAAGTGAGTACCTCGGTCGCTTATTAGAGCTTTGGGCATTCCGAAATGGCAGGATAGTTTCTTCAGTAAAGTAATAACAACTCGGGCATCATTGGTTGGTAAAACTTGAGCTTCAGCCCATTTAGATACGTAATCAACAACGAAAAGAATGTATTCAAACTTATGTGATTTTGGGAACGGTCTCATAAAGTCGATACCCCATACATCAAAAATTTCACATACTTGAATGTTGGTTAAGGGCATCTCATCACGTTTTGATACATTTCCCGTCTTTTGGCATGCTTCGCAAAGGCGAACTAGAGTATGAGCTTATTTTATGATTGTTGGCCAGTAAAAACCTAAATCTAAGACCTTTCTAGCGGTTACGTTTGGTCCATAATGTCCACCGGTAGGTCCATGGTGACACTGATCTAAAATGGTTCGGGTTTTGGTCCAGATACACAGCGTCTGATCATACCATCAGAACATACTTTGAAAAGATAGGGTTCTTCCCAAAAGTAGTGTTTGAGGTCAGAGAAAAATTTGTTCTTTTGTTGGTACGTCATCCCTTTTGGTATAATATCACCCACCAAATAGTTTGCAAAGTTCGCGAACCATGGTTCATCTCTGGTATTAATTTCCATAAGGGTTTACAAAGTCATATAATAGTCATACGATGTCCACACTCAATTAAAACACATAATCACAGCAATTAAAACATTTCAAAACCATTTGCATCATTTTTATCCCAATTTAAAAACAATGTAAAAAGAGGGGGATATGAAACTCACCTGATGCTCAACGCAGCTTCCCCAAATAATCCTAGCACAAAAACTACACAATTAAATATCAACGTGGTACACGCGACTAGCACAAATGCTAAAAGTCCATGCAAACAATCATTATGATGGATGTCCTAAGGGGTTTACATACCTCCATGGGTCACCTCGACACCATGCCCAAGTCTAACCCTCTCATTTACTCATAAGTCTACTTAACTACATTTTACTCGAAAACGCAGAATTTTAGTGACATTTTCCAAATTTTCAAACCATACCTACTGACCCTCATAAATTCTCAATAAAATCATCCATAAACTTCCATGAGTTTACTATCTACCTTATTTTTTCACTAATTTATTCCCATAATTAAATACCCCAAATAAATTCCAACTTTTAATTACTCAAATTCGAATCTGAATGCGGCAATCTAAAATGTTTGACCTTACTAACCTCATACTCTAGACAAGTAAACGAAGCTAATAAACTTTGAGGAAAGTTAATAGACATATGGACTTAAATTCTGTGTTTTGGCTAACCTTAATTCGAATTTTAAATAGGGTTTTTACCTCTCTAATTCTGACCCAAATCTGACCCGTATTTACTATTTTGACAACTTTTCTTGCAACGACCATTTGACTAACTTCCAGAACTCAAAATCGTTCGAGGCTAGACTTTTTGAAAATTAGACTCTCTAAACTACAATTTAGGCACTAGAAACACCTCAAACCACGTTAACATCATTGAGATATCATCACTTGAACACATACCTAAAATCTGCCAAACCCTAATTCATAAATTAACGCGATCTAACCCTAACCGTTTGCACCAATATGATCCAAACGCACTACCATGATCATAACATCATTAATTACAGAAGTTTTAAAACCTTAATGATCCATCATAATGTTTGTTACATGATTTAAAAGAATGAATAAGAGTAGAATCATTACCTAGCTTACTTACCCGCTCCTAACACGAACTAGCTCTTAATTTCTTGGATCAAATTTTTTGTCTTCCTTGTTCTTAGGGGTGAGGGTTTCGTACGGCACAAGAGGAGAAGGGGAAGACAATAAATGAGTTAGGGTTTTCTTATTTAAACTAACCAAAAAGAATCCTAATCTAATTAAACTTAGGATTAAATAAAATACATTTTTTCCTATTCCTTATACAAACTGATCGGCCCCCTTATTCTTTTTTTTAAATTACTTATACTAATATTTACATTACCTTAATTTCCTACAGAAATCTTGGTAAAATTGGTAAACCTTTTGCATGAAAAACTAAATACTAACTTTCTATTTAAAACTTTCATTTCCCTAAAATACCTTCTATATTTAGAAAGTTCATTACTAATTCTCATATTTCACGAACCTAGTTCACTTCCATTATGACATACTTCCCATAATAATCGAACACATAATTATCCACATATTGACGTAGCAATGCATGCAAACACGCCACTCATTTCCATCGTCACTACACGTGAACAAAAATGGAAATACCCTAAAATACCTCAAACCCATTCAAAAATGAAATGAACACGCATCTCAGAATGAATTCATGCACACAGATAAAGCCACATAGCATACACATATAACACGTATAGACACTTAGCCAACTCTAGAGGTATCACTAACCTGCTCAAATCACGGGTGTCACATAAGGTTCCTCCTAGAAGTAATGTTTGAGGTCAGAGAAGAATTTGTTCTTTTGTTGGTACGTCATCCCTTTTGGTATAATATCAGCTACCAAGTAGTTTGCAAAATCTGCAAACCATGGTTCATCTTTAGTGTTAATTTCCATAAGCGTCTCTCCAGGAAAGTTATCATCACTTCACTGTCTTCACTTGACTCGTCATTTTCAATTCGGGACAAGTGGTTAGCTACGACATTTTCTGTACCTTTTCTATCCTTGATTTCTATGTATAATTCTTGTAAGAGTAGTATCCAACGAATAAGACGTGGTTTAGCATCTTGTTTCTTGAATAAATGATTTAGAGCTGAATGATCGGTATGAACGATAGTTTTTGATAAAATAAGATAGGATCTAAATTTGTCGAATGCAAAAACTACAGCCATAAGTTCTTTTTCGATTATGATGTATTTTTGTTGAGCGGGATTTAGAGTTTTGCTTGCGAAATAGATCGGGTGGAAGTTTTTACCATCTTTTTGACCTAAGACAGCTCCAACTGTGAAATCACTTGCATCACACATTAGTTCAAACGAAAGATTCTAGTTTGGGCTTACGATCACAGGAGCACACGTGAGTTTCTCTTTCAATAATTCGAATGCTTTTTGACATTCATCATCGAATTCAAACGGAGTATCTTTTTCAAGAAGCTTAGTTAGAGGTCGGGCAATTTCAAGAAAATCTTTTAATAAAACGTCGGGTAAAAACCAGCATGTCTAAGAAAGCTTTTAACACCTTTGATATTAGTAGGGGGTGGAAGTTTTGAGATTACATTGATTTTTGCTTTGTCAACTTCAAGTCTTGCGTCAGACGCCTTGTGTCCAAGCACAATTCCTTCTTTGACCATGAAGTAACATTTTTCCTAATTAAGGACAAGATGAGCATCTTTGCAATGCTGGAGCATTTTATCGAGGTTGTTTAGGTATTTGTCGAAAGAGTCTCTAAAGACAGATAAATCGTCCATGAATACTTCAATGGATTCTTTGATCATGTCATGAAAGATTGCCAACATGCATCTTTGGAATGTAGCTTTGGCATTGCATAGCCGAAAGGCATTCGCCTAATAAGCGTATGTTCTGGATAACGGACATGTGAATGTTGTTTTTCTTGGTCTGCAGGATCTATTGGTATTTGAAAATATCTAGAAAACCATCGAGGAAACAACAATATTTATTCCCTGTGAGTCTTTCTAACATTTGGTCCATATACAGCAAAGTGAAAAATGTTTTTTGTGGTATTTGCTTATTGAGTTTACGATAATCGATGCATACTCGCCAACCCATAACGATTCTTGTTGGAACAAGTTCATCGTTTCGTTGGTGATGCTGTAATAACCGCCTTTCTTGGTACACACTGAATAGACTAACCCAAGGACTATCGACAATTGGATAAATAATACGGTATCCAAGAGTTTTTTTACGATTTTTTTTACAACTTCTTGCATGTTTAGATTTAGTCTTCTTTGTTTTTAGACAACTGGTTTCTTGTCATCCAGAAGTTGTATCTTATGTTTACAGAATGATGGACATATACCAGTAATATATGCTGTTTTCCAAGCAAAAGCTTCTTTATTTTTTTTAAGGACGGATACACGTTTGCTTTTGTTTTGAGCAAAGAGTTTAGATGATATGATCACAGGGAGAAAAGATGGTTCTTCCAGGAATACATACTCCAAATTATCAGGAAGGGGTTTAAGTTCAAGATCTGTAGGAGGTTCTTCGAGAGATGTTTTGATTTTATAATTGGTGTTGATGGTGATTTTCTCGAATGGTGGTTCTTCGGTATTGGATTCAGATTTGGAATTTTCATCGGTAGTCATTTCCATGAATTCATCGAATTCGAAAAAGATTTCTTCTTCGAGAAGGGTTCCTTCGATGGAATGGATAATTTTGCTTCCTTTGTCTAGAAGAGCATCGAAATCTTCTTCTAAGATTTCATCGATACTAAAACATGTATCATCATTTGAGTAAGAGTGTTTCATCGCATGAGGTGATATTAAAAGATTCATTCATTTAGTCCCAACTCCAAGATTGAGTTATTTCTGTTTAACTCAAATAACTGCATCAGCAGTGTGAAGAAAAGGTCGTCCCAAGATGAGGGGAACTTTGTTGTCTTCTTCTATTTCGAGAATAACAACATCAATAGGAAAGGTGAATTTACCAACTTCGACGAGAATATTCTTAGCTATTCCAACAGGGTATTAGAATGATCTGTCGGATAATCTTACGCTCATTTTGGTAGGTTTAAGAGTTTTGAGAGATAGTTTTGCGTATAGGGAATATGGCATAAGGTTAATGCTAGCACCAAGATCGGCCAAAGCATTGCAGGAGAAAGTTTTTTTGAAATTACATGGAATAAGGAAACTTCCTGGGTCTTTGAGTTTTGGTGGAACTTTATTTTGGATCATCGCTGAACTTTCATCGCTCAAGAAAGCGGCAAAAATTTGTTCGATTTTATGCTTGTTGCTTATGAGTTCTTTGAGGAATTTTCCATAGTTAGGCATTCCGGCTAAGACATCAACAAGAGGTACGTTGATTCGTACGACTCGGATCATGTCAAGAAATTTTCCGTATTGGGCCTCCATATTTTCTTTTCTAAGGCGTTGAGGATACAAGATCTTTGGTTTGTATGGTTTGGGTAACGGTGTTTCTTTGACTGGTTTTGTGGGTTAAGTTTTTGGTTGTGGTGTAGGTTCATCGTCTTCATCATCGTTATCGAAGTTGATAGGGTTTTCGGAATTATTCTGTTAATCATCCGGGTTATCTGGTGGATTATAGGATTTACCACTTCTTGTGAATACGGCATTCACATGCTCATTACGAGCTTGCTGTGGTTGGTAAGCTTTAGAGTTACCACCTCGTAGGTTTGGTTGAGTGTTGCTTGGAAGAGATCCAGAAGGTCGACCAGATTGCTTGTCAGCGAGTCTGTCGAACTTGGTTTTGAGGTTTTGGATTGAAGATTGATGATTTTTGGCTACTGTTTCGAGTTGAGTTTTGAGGTCCATGAATGTTTCTTTGACAAAAGCGTTGGTTGATTGTTGAGATTTCATGAAATCGTTGAATTGTTTTTGAAGATCGTAAGGTTTATCATCGGTATTGGATCGGTAGTTGTCTCGATTGTAATCATTCCGTCCGCTTGAACGCCAATTATCGCGATTCGAGTCTCGGTCGCGGTAATCATTGTAAAAACGAGTCTTTCAGAAAGTTTGCATGAATTTACCTTCTTCTTCACGAGACATAGGCATGTCATCATCGTCAAGATCGGGTGTTGGTTGTTCAGCACGAGATTGGAGTTCCTTGTACTGAGCATCCATTTTTATGGTCATGACATCCATTCGGGGCATAATTTTGTCAATGTCGGTATTACTGCTACCTTCATCGGTGAAAGCAACGCTGTTCTTAAGAGAAGATTTGGTTTTTTGATTTTTAGCCCAATCGAGCTTGAGTAAGACTTTATCTTCGAGAAGCTCGAATAGCTTAATTTTGGTGTTGTTTTTATATAGAAAGATACCACCAGCTGCGTGATTTAGAACTTCTTGGGTTATTTCGCTGTGACCATGATAATTTTTTTTGATAATATTGCCTTTGTACAGATTATGACCATGGCAGTTTTGGAGGATTTCTTTCATACGAACCCAAGCATGGGTTAGAGATTCGTTTTCATATTGAGAAAAGGCTCAGATTTCTCCGAGGAGTCGGTCGAAAGGAGCTGGGGGAAAGAATCGGCTAATGAAAGCAGTTTGAAGTTCATCCCATGTTTCGATAGTTCCTTCGTTGAGTTCGTTCAGCCATGTTTTTGCTTCTCCAGTGAGTGATAGGGGAAACATCATCAGGCGGACAGCTTCATTCTTGGTATCTCTGTATTTAAACATATCGCAGATTCTAAGGAATTCATGAATATGTTTTATGGAGGATCTGGTTTTGTTTGCCATCAAATTGGTTTCCTTTGACGAGAGTCAAGTGGTTACCTTTAATAGCAAATTCGTTTGCGGTTTCAGGAATAGTGATTGCGAAATCAGGGTCGGAGCGACAACATGGTCAGCAGCCCATATGGGTTCATCATCCATTGGATCGTAATTTCAAAGAATATCAAGGAAGTGACGAAAGTAATTGATGTTGAGAATTGGCGGATAGACTATTCTCGGGTGTTGAGGGGGATTGTTTCTTTATTTACATTAGCCCTTGTTGGTCTTTCTCTGTTTAGCCAATCAGTTCTTGGAATCTCCATCACCCAACACCATTCTTTTCCAAAACTTCTCTTCATATCCTATTATATAAACCCTCAATCCTCTTTACTCTTCATCATCTTATCACTTCTTCTCCTACTTTTATTCATCTATCATGTCTTCTTCTCAAAAATCTTTTTTCAACTACTCAAGAAGACACCAAATGTCTACAATACACACTTGGAGACACAACACTCTTCTAGCACTAATGTATTTTAAAAGCTTTAAATTTATAATGACTGTAAATACCAATTTTATTATAGGGAAACACACGGGTAAAAGTATAACCCACGTATGTAGTGTAATCTTTTTAGGTAATACCAGGTCGTCCACAGGGATTTGAGTAGTGTTTAAATAATCAGAAAGAAAATAGACTTTAACTTGAAAATAACTTTTTGTTTTACCAGTGATAATAAAAATGACTACTCGGATAGTTGAAAACAATTCATAAGTGTTGGAAATGATTAAGACCTCGAAGATGGAACCTTAACTTATAAAAAGGATTTCTCGTTAGAAAACATTTTCACAAATTAACTTGATTAACTCAAGACTTATATTTAGTAGGCTAGACCAAATGTGTCACCCAAATAGTTTAGTTACTTATTATATCAAAGCTTATTTTGTTTATCAATTTACAAAAGTGGATTTCTTGACACAGACGATAAAGATCATAGACAAATCTTTAAAACCACATAGATCACAACGGGTCTTTTGACCTATACCGATATGATTATATAATCTAAGATTGATAAGAAAAACCGATAAGATAGGATTTAATAGGTTCGCAACATAAGCTTGAAATTAAAGAGATCACGATCATACCAAACACTTATTCATTATCATAACATCACCGAGTAGTCATGAGAGATTTAGCCTCTAACACCGAGTAGTCATAAGCTTCGGTAAAAACCGGCATGTCCTAGAAAGCTTCTAACCCCTTTGATGTTAGTAGGGGGTGGAAGTTTTGAGATTACATTGATTTTTGCTTTGTCGACTTCAAGTCTTGCGCTAGACACCTTGTGTCCAAGCATAATTTCTTCTTTGACCATGAAGTGACATTTTTCCCAATTAAGGACAAGATGAGCATCTTTACAAAGCTGGAGCATTTTATCGAGATTATTTAGGCATTTGTCAAAAGAGTTTCCAAACACGGAGAAATCGTCCATGAATACTTCAAAGGATTCTTCGATCATGTCATGAAAGATTGTTGACATACGCCTTTGAAATGTAGCTGGAGCATTACATAGTCCGAAAGGCATTTGCATATAAGCGTATGTACCGAAGGGACATGTGAATGTTGTTTTTTCTTGATCATTAGGATCGATAGGAATTTTAAAATATCCAGAAAAACCATCAAGGAAACAGAAATATTTATTTCCTACGAGTCTTTCTAACATTTGATCCATAAACGGCAAAGGAAAATGATCTTTTGTGGTTGCTTTATTGAATTTAAGATAATCGATGCATACTTACCAACCAGTAACGGTTCTTGTTGGGACAAGTTCATCATTTTCTTTTGTGACTACTGTAATACCACCTTTCTTTGGTACACAGTGAATAGGACTAACCCAAGGACTATCGGCAATTGGATAAATAATACCAGTATCCAAGAGTTTCACAATTTCTTTCTTAACAACTTCTTGCATATTTGAATTTAATCTTCTTTGTTTTTGGACAACTAGTTTCTTGTCATCCAGAAGATGTATCTTATGTTTGCAGAATGATGGGCAGATACCAGGAATGTCAGTCGTTTTCTAAACAAAAGCTTCTTTATGTTTCTTAAGGACGGATACAAGTTTGCTTTTGCTTTAAGCAGAGAGTTGAGATGATATGATTAGAGGAAGAAAAGATGGTTCTTCCAGGAATGCATATTCCAAGTTATTAGGAAGAGGTTTGAGCTCGAGATCCGTAGGAGGTTATTCGAGAGATGTCTTGATTTTATAATATGTGTTGATGGTGATTTTTTTGAATGGTGGTTCTTCGGTGTCAGACTCAGAATCAGAATTTTCATCTTCAGCCATTGCTATGAATTTATCAAATTTAGAAAATATTTCTTCTTCGAGAAGGGTTCCTTCGATGGAATGGAGGATTTTGCTTCCTTCGTCTAGAAGAGCATCAAAATCTTCTTCTAAGATTTCATCGATAACATCTATACTAAAACAGGTATCATCATTTGAATAAGACTGTTTCATCACAGAGTCGATATTAAAGATCATTCATTCAGTCCTAACTCTAAGATTGAGTTGTTTCTGTTTAACTCGAATAACTACATTAGCAGTGTGAAGAAAGGGTCATCTCAAAATGAGAGGAACTTTGTTGTCTTCCTCCATTTTGAGAATAATGAAATCGGCAGGAAAAGTGAATTTACCAACTTCAATGAGCTTATTTTTAGCTATTCCAACAGGATATTAAAATGATCTGTCGGCTAATCTTACGCTTATTTGGGTAGGTTTAAGAGTTTCGAGAGATAATTTTGCATATAAGGAATATGGCATAAGGTTAATGCTAGCACCTAGGTCGGCTAAAGCTTACAGGAGAAGGTTTTGTTAAAATTACATGGAATAAGGAAACTTCCTGGGTCTCCGAGTTTTGGTGGAACTTTATTTCGGATCATTACCAAACTTTCATAGCTTAGGAAAACGGCTGAAATTTGTTCGATTTTATGCTTGTTGCTTATAAGTTCTTTGAGAAATTTTCCATAGTTAGGCATTCCGGCTAAGACATCGACAAAAGGTACGTTAATTCGGACAGCTCGGATCATGTCGAGGAAATTTCTGTATTGGGCTTCCATTTTTTCTATTCTAAGGCGTTGAGGATATGGGATCTTTGGTTTGTATGGTTTTGGTAACAACGTTTATTTGACTGGTTTCAGATGTTTAGTTTTTGGTTGTGTTGTAGGTTCATCGTCTTTATCATCGCTATCAAAGTTGATAGGGGTTTCAGATTTGTTTTGTTCATTCGGGTTATCTGGTAGATCATAGGATTTACCACTTCTTGTGAATACGGCATTCACATGCTCATTACGAGATTACGGTGGTTGGTAAGCTTTAGAGTTGCTACCTCGTGGGTTTGGTTGAGTATTTCTTGGAAAAGATCCAGAAGGTCAACCAGATTGCTTGTCAGCGAGTCTGTTGAACTTAGTTTTGAGGTTTTGGATTGAAGCTTGATGATTTTTTGTTACTGTTTCGAGTTGAGTTTTGAGGTCCATGAATGTCTCTTTGACAAAAGCGTATATTGATTGCTGAGATTTCATGAAATCGTTGAATTGTCTTTGAAGATCATAGGATTTATCATCGGTGTTGGATCAATAATTATCTCGGTTGTAATCATTTCGTCCGCTTGAACGCTAATTATCACGATTCGAGTCTCGGTCGTGGTAATCATTATAAAAACGAGTCTTACATAAAGTTTACATGAATTTAGCCTATTCTTCATGAGACATAGGTATGTCATCATCATCAAGATCAGGTTTTGGTTGTTTTGCACGAGATTGGAGTTCTTTGTACTGAGCATCCATTTTTATGGTCATGGCATCCATTCAGGCCATAATTTTGTCAGTGTCGTAATTACTATTACCTTCATTGGCGAAAGCAACGATTTTCTTAAGAGATGTTTTGGTTTTTTGATTTTTAGCCCAATCGAGCTTGAGTAAGACTTTATCTTTAAGAAGCTGATCAGCTTAATTTGGTGTTTTATAGAGGAAAATACCATCGGTTGCGGCATTTAGAACTTCTTGGGTTATTTTGTTGAGACCATGACAAAAGATTTTGATAATATTTCCCTTGGACAGATTATGACCATGGAAATTTCAGAGCATTTCCTTCATACGAAGCCAAGCATCAGTTAGAGATTCATTTTCATGTTGAGAGAAAGCATGGATTTCTCTGAGGAGTCGGTCGAAAAGAGCTAGGGGAAAGAATCGGCTAATGAAAGTGGTTCGAAGTTCATCCCACGTTTCGATAGTTCCTTCGTTGAGTTCGTCCAACCATGTTTTTGCTTCTCTAGTGAGTGATATGGGAAACATTGATAGCAGTTTTACATACCTATAAAATATATAATAATAATACTACTTAGGCAAATCCCAACTATTCACCTTTAACCAAGGTAAAAAGTCAAGACTTACAAAAATAATATATAAAATATATAATATACGTATGTTACCGGATAAGTATGATCACCCGGGTCGTTTCCCCAACGACTAGTGAAATTGAAACCTCGTTTAGGCTTGGATTCTGATTTGAATAAAGCAAAGATATTTTTGATAATCTATATCTACTAAATAAAAGCAATTTAAACAATTAAACAAATTCGGTAAAATAATAAAATGCGACTAATAAGTAAATAAGCTAAAATTAACCCCTAAAAATGTAAATTAAATTCTAAACCTAAGATAGGATAAAAGAAAATTTTAGGAAAAAGAAAAACTATTTTTGGCTTTTTAGATTAAAAGATATGATTTTTCTAAAATTTAAACTACTTAAAAACTATAAAAATAAAAAAAAATCCTAAAAATTTTATAAAAATTATACTAAATAAAGAAAAAGTGCAGGAATTTTATAAAAATAAAAAGCCCTAATTTTTATCTTTATAATAAATCTTAATTAAACTAATTAAAATCTAAACCTAATTACTAATTTAACCTAATAAACTTGATTAAAATACTTAACTAAGGACTAATGGTGCAAAGACCTAAATGACTAACTGGGAAACTAACTAACTAACGAAAGGACTCACAGAAATTTAGATAAAATGTACCCTGGTGCAGGATCACCTATATTAAGCCATAACTTTTGGTATTTTGAAATCTAACTTATAAAAACTGATTAACAAATATTCTTAAATCAAAACTCAAATGCCTCAAACAATTTTGAACACTCACTTTGACTTTTTGAAGTTAAAACAGTTTAAACCAAACACCCCTTTATCATTTTGACAGGTTTTAGTTAAAGCTTATATTGTAAATCTAATTAACAAATATTAAATACCAGATAAAACTAACTTAAAACAAACTTAATTATCATGAATTAACAACTAAATAAGCATTAATCTAAGATTTAAGCTAATTTACTTATTTTTGGTTTTTTTAAAGCTTATATGACTGATTATATAAAAACTATGATCTAGGTTATGAAAAGCAAAAACAGATTAACTATTGTGACTATTAAGCTAAATAAAAACCAAATAAGCAAAAATAAGCAAACTTAATAAGCAAATAAGCAAATCTAAATATAGAAAGCAATAATGCCACTATTTAAGGCTAGAATTATAGGAATTAAAATAGAAACTTACAAAGTACCTCTAGCTAAACAAGAGGACCCTAATAGGGCAGCTACAAGCTCCCTAGCTTATTAATAAGCTAGGGTGTAAGTCCTTGGGGATCCTTCCCTTTTAGATCCCCCTTCCATAAGCTCAAATCCACAAATTAAGGTAAGGTATTAGTTAAACTGATTTTAGATATTTAGGTATGACTATGACTGAAATAAGCTCAAATCATGAGCTTATAGACTCATGAGAGCTGCTGAGCTTATTGCGAAAATTTGGCTAATTTAGAGAGCTTATGAAAAAGAGACTTGGAAAAATTAAGAACAACTGAATTTCATTAATAAAAAGCTTGCTTACAATACTTTAAAAGGAAAATTACAAGTTTAAAAACAACATTAAGCTAGGAATTTAAAATTTAAGCTAAAACTAAATTAAGGCTCATCTCAGTGTGTGTGAATGGAGATATTCACTTCCTTTCTTGTCGAGAATGGAGATATCGAACTCTTGTAAAAGTAACACCCATTGAAGCAACCTTGGCTTGGCATCTTGTTTGTTCATGAGGTATTTCAAAGCAGAGTGGTCGGTATAAACAATGCTTTTAGATAAGACAAGATATGGCCGAAACTTCTCAAAAGCATACACTACGGCGAGCATCTCCTTCTCTGTTATAGTGTAATGAATTTAAGCTTCAGTCATCATCTTACTAGCATAATGAATTGGTTGAAAATGCTTCGTCTTACGTTGTCCAAGAACCGCACCAATTGCAAAATCGCTTGCCAAATCAAAGTAAGTCTATCCGAGAAGAATAGCAAAAGAAAATATAACTTGAGGGGTCAAAAGCCAAACCCTAAGTTAATTTATCCATATACCACAAGGGGCTGATTATGCCAATTTGGGAAACTTCCATATATGAAGAAAGAAATTGGAAAAAAGAGAATGCCAAGAGGAAAGAATGTGGAGGGGCCTGTTCTTGTACACTAAACCAACAATCCCTTAAATTCATTTCAACCTCTCTCTGTCACAGCCCAAACTTGTAACACTTTTCTTCCACTCTTCCCGCCATACAAAACAAGCCAGCACCCGGTTTTTGCTTCCCATACTTCTCTGCAAAATCACTCAACACCCTACTACTGCCATCCTCTAGCTTTATAAAGTCCATGTTAGGCAATCGCTCTCCATTCCCAAAGCACTTCGATGGCTTGCTGATTGTTTCCCAAAGGAGCTCAAAAGAATTCAAAGGCTGGAATTCTTTAGGTCCTCTCCTCACACACTAGCACACTTGGTTTATCTCTCTAAGAAGCACCAAGATGGAAGTCCAATACTTCGGCTATATATATAGAGCTTCTTGTAAATCATTAATGGATTATCTAGTTAATTTTAGTTTTAATTTAACTTAAGCTTATTTTCAGTCATTTACAGCTTTTTACTTTCAGCTTGTAACACTTTCAAGTTTTAATGCAAGTTTGAGTTTTTTAAAGTCACTTTCTAATTCCAAGTGTTAAGATTCTTAATTGAGTTGTTTTGTGTTCAAAAGCTCTTAATACCAGCTTGTTTACAAAACTGTTTACTAAGTGAACCTAAAAAAGTTAAGTAGTAAGAGAAATTAACAAATATCACTCTCAAATATACCACAGCTTACTTATTGGATGATAAGCCTCGTTATGGATGTGGGCTTATGGTACTAAAAACTGCTTGTTTTATACAAGCTAGATGCTTGTATAGATTTGTTGTTTGACCCTGTTTTTGTCCAAGGTGTAGTATGTCTCTATTTTTCTTAACTATTACTTATCTATTGCAGAACTGCTTGTTTATTTGATACCAACTGTTAGTTTTAGTTTATACTTGTCTGAGACTTATTCATGCTTATTTTAAGTTGCGTTTTATGGATTGTAAAATTGCTTTATAAGTGTTTACTTTGTTATTGGATCAATTGTTTTTAATATGTTTAAAATAAAAAATGATTTTTGGAAAAAGTTAAGGCTGTTTTGACAAGCAAGTACTAACTCTAAAGTTAGTACTGCTTTGTTCATTTTTAGAACAGCATTAACTTAACACTACAGTACTAATAAAAGTTAGTACTGCTAGTCATTTTGGAATTTCAAAGATAACAGTAATTAACTTACCCTAACAGTATTACTTTACAATAGCAGTTTGAAATTACACTAGCCGTACGAATACTTAAGTTAGTACTGTTAGTTAAAAACTCTTAGATACTGTTTGTTTCCTTTTAGCTTTATCAGCTTATTATTTTAGCTTGTTTAGATTTCTTAGCTTTTTTTTTAAAGTAGGATTAAACCGTTTTCCTTAGCTGGTTTGCTTATTTAAACTTATATTCCTTTGAAAGTATTCTCAATTAGTTTATCAGTTTAGTTTTCTAGCTCATTTACTCATGTTAGTGTATTCTTGTTGCTTATTCTTATTACTAAGTGATTATTAAGGTTAGGTGAACTTCTGTTTTAGCTTGTTTGCTTATTTATTAATTCTTTAAGTCTTGTTAGCCTAGAATAGTACTAAATCCAAGTTAGTGTCTGGTAGTTAAAACTGTTCTCTAATGTTAGTACTGTTGTTAGTACTGTTGTGTTAATCTTGTTTAATTTAGCTTATTGCTTTCTTGTATTTTGCTTATTTAGAGTTAGTTTAGCTTATTTTGATTTGTCTTAAGTTTATTTAAGCTTATTTGTGCCTTAGTATAAAAGTTTTAAGTGTTTTTGTCATTCCTAGTTTTGATTCTTGTTCTAGCTTATTCTCTTTGCTATTTTTATGTGCTTTTGCTTATTATCATCAGTTTTAGTGCCCATTCATATTCGCATTCCCTTGTGGTACATTCAGAATTCCATATAATCATCGTCTTTGCGATTTGCCATTTCAGCCTGTTGGGGGGGGGGGGGGGGGGGAACAATTTATTAAACGACACCGGAGACACCTATATGCTTCCGGTTTTCTTGATCTCGCGGGTTCTGATCCTTTTTGTGTATTTATATTTCTATTTACTTATTGACACATAAAAAGAAGGGTTGGTTCGCGCGTAGTCACTAGGCCTGTTAGTACTGCTAGGAAATTTGCCCCAAAAATAGCACAAACTGGTAGTGCTATTAGACCAATTTACCCAAGAATGGACAATATAAGACCAAAAGCCTCATATTCACCAATCAAAAGGTCTTACTACACAAAACCAGCTTTTAGACCCAAAGACTTAAAACAAGATGTTAAAACCTCTGGGTTAAAATTATGACTACTGCTGGGACAAGAGCAGTAGTTAATATTGGTAAGGGTAAGATGGATAATGACCTTAAGAACTCAAGGTAGGTTTGGATGCCCAAGGGAAATTACATGGATCATGTTTCCAAAGAAAAACGATTCTTTCATAACCAAAAAAGTTTGAGTATGTTGACCCAAAAAGGATATCCAAGTTTGTAATGACTTGGGTCCCTAAGAGATACTAATTTCACTTACTTATTGTGCAGGGCAATCCAGAAAGCATTCTACAAGATCATGCAGTGGTATCAGTAAGAGATTAGTGCATTGAATATTAGAATCAAGAGATTGGAAAAGAAGTGCAAGCCAAGCATCTCCCACCATAGGGCATGGTTAAAGAGTGTGCAAAGATTATCCATGAAAGAAGAGATTGGGAAAGAGGAGTCTATTTTCAAACAAGGGAGGAAAAAATCCAAACCTAAATCAACTTTGGATGACAGTACTGTCTTTGATGATCAAGATGCAGATCATGGTATAGAGTACAAGGAAACTGAGGAAGCTATGGATGAGGGGAGGCAAAGTGGTAAAACTAAGGAGGTTAAGTTGACTGATGATACAGAAGTTGTTGAAGACAAGGGCAGTGGTGATAAAGGAGGAAATGCTTGACAGAACTTAGTTAGTACTTGCTTAGACCAGAAGTTTAGTAACTGGTAGCACACAGATATTGATGCTGCTAGGCAAGAAGATAGTGTTGTTGAGCCTAGAACTCCTTGGTATGTGCTTAATTACACATACCTTTTACCTTTAAAAACGAGCTAAAAACAAAAACGGAACTAAAATGCACCAAATATATGCTTGTTTTGCTAATTGTGTTGTGCAGGAACGGATATCTCACAAAAAGACGAAAAACCAAGCAAAAAAGCGACAAAACAGGACACGAGATGGAAAAGTGTGTGAAGACGAAGCCCATCAAAGTCAAAGTCAATTCCGAGAAGAAAAGCAAAGAAAACATATAACTTGATGGGTCCAAAATGACAAACCCCTAAGTTATATTTTAAGGAAACATAAGGCTAGGGGCTGTGTTTATGCAATTTGGGATAAACTTCAATTCTATTAATGAAAGAAAGGGGAAAAAAGGAATGAAAAGAAGAAAGATGTGGAGGGGCCTCTTTCTTGTACACAAAACCCAAACCATACCACTTAATCATTTCACCTCCCTCTGTCACAACCAATTGTATAAACCCTTTTTTTCTTTTCCAACCTTCCCGCCAATACCAGCCAGCCAGCACCCTGTTTTGCTCCCATACTTCTCCCCTGCAAAATCACTCAACACCCTACCAAAATCATTTCATCCACCCTACTATTTCCCCCCAGCTGTATAAAGTCCATGTTGGCAATCCCTTCCATTCACCAAAAGCATTTCCGATGGTGGTGATTGTCTCCAAAGAGGCTCAAAAGAAATCAAAGGCTAGGATTTGCTCTAGATTCACCTCACACAACTAGCACACTTGGTTTTATCTCTCCAAAGAAGCACAAGATGCAAGTCCAAGACTTCGGCTATAAACAGAGCTTTTTGTAAGCCTTTGAGGCATCTAGTTTTAGTTTTTTTAGTAACTAATTAGTTTTTAATATTAAGTGTAATTTCAAAAGTCATTTACCAGCTTTACTTTCAGGCTTTGTAACTCCTTTCAGTTTTATGTAAGATGAGTTTTTAAGGAATAATCTACAATTCAAGTGTTAAGTTTCTTATTATATTGTTTTGTGGTTTCAAAAAAGCTTTATCAGTACAGGCTTATTTATAAGCTGTTTTATTAAGTAAAACTAAAAAAAGTTAAAGTAGTTAAGAGAAAAAAAATATACCACAAAAATCACTCTCAAATTCACCACATCTTTTTTATTGGATGATAAAGCCAGTTTATGGATAGGCTTATGGCTCTCAATACGCTTGTTCTATGCAAGCTAGAGCTTGTAGATTCATTGTTTGACCTGTTTATGAGCAAGTGTAGTAAGTCTCTCTATTTCTTAACTATACTTGTCTATTGCAGAATGCTAGGTTTATTTAATACAAATGTTGGTTTTAGTTTTACTGCTAGACTAATTCAGGCCTATTAAAGTCTTATTATGATTGAAAATTGCTTATAAGTGTTTTTTTACTTTGTTATTTGATTAATCGGTTTTAATTAGTTTTGAATAAAAAGATTTTTGGAAATGTTAAAGGCTGTTTTGACAAGCAGTACTAACTCCAAGTTGTACGCTAGTTCATTTTAGAAAAAGTACTAACTTAACACTACCAGTACTAACTCCAAGTTAGTACTGTTAGTCTTAACTGTTAGTACTGGTAGTTCATTTTAACATATCAGCTTATTATTTATACTTATTTAAGATTGGTTTAGCTTTCTAGAGTAGATTAAGCCTATTTTAGTACTGTCTTTAGTAGAACTTATTTGCCTTTTAAAATAACTTTAAGAGTTTATCAGTTTAGTTTTCTAGTTATTTGTCATTTTGGGTTCATTCTAGTTGATTATTTCTATTACCTAAGTGCTTATTAGGTTAGGAGAGCTTCTGTCTTAGTTTTTTTGTTTATGTATTGTTTCGTTTCTTTGTGTTTTGTTAGCATAGCAGTACTAACTTTTACTTAACAGTACTAACTTTTACTTAACAGTACTAACTTATAACTAGCAGTACTAACTTTAAGTTAGTACTGGTAGTTAATACTGGTAGTACTGTTGTTAGTACTGTTGTGTTTCTCTTGTTTAAATTAGCTTAATTGCATGCTTAATTTGCTTATTTAGATTAGATTAGCTTATTTGTCTGTCTTTAAGCTTATTAGAGCTTATTTGTTGCTTAGTGTAAAAGTTTTTAGATGTTTTTGCCTTTGCTAGCTTTGACTCAATTTCAGCTTATGTTCCTTGTTTAAATTTTTGTGCATTTACTTTCAGTTTTAATTCCAAATCATCCTTGTTACATTCCAACACCAATCATCAATCGTCTCGCAATTCCATTTTACCCTCGTTGGGACATAACGGACGCGGAGTTCGCTATACTGCTTCGGTTTTACTTGAATTGTGAGTTCGGACCTTTTGTTGTGTATTTATATTATATTTACATATATCTATATGTTTATGTTTACTTTACACATAAAAAGGTGTGAGGTTCGAGGTAGTTAATTTTTGGCGCCGTTGCCGGGGTGGTTGAATAAGAATATCGCTACGTTATTGACACTTGTGTTTTGAAATCTGTGAACTATTTGTTAAATAATATAAAAAGTACAAAATATTTTTCTATTTTTCTTTGTATTAATTACAATATAAAAAAACAAAATGAAAAACCAAAAATATAAAAAAAACATTTTCAATAAAAAGAAATAAAATTCACCAATGGTAAAAATACCAAAATATATATTCTCAATCGATCGGTATTAATCATAATAACACTTACGCGTGAACTTATTGGTTCCCAACTCGAACAAAAGATTCAAACTTGCCATTTGTGTCTCTCTATATACGGGACATTACGGATCTCCTTGAAACGTTAAGCAAACTTACATAGTGGTATAAGGAGGGTTGTTCCTAGGAACTACGACCCGACGGAGATATTTAGCTTCGCGGTATTCCTACTCCTCCGCTCACCTGTGCGTTTACCTTTTTGAGAGCTACCGTGAAGTAAGTAGATTATTTGGTTGAAAGTGTCTTATCTTATCATCCGTTAAAATCAATTGTGAATAAATCATACAAAAAAAAAATCAAAAATATTTAGTGTAAATTTTCTTTTTATATTTCTATTTTGTGCATGCGCACTCGTTCTCAAGCCCGTAAACGTCGACAACCACAAGTCCGACAAACTTCTGTTGAATCATCCAATCTTGAGAAACCTGATAATCCTCCCATAGTTACGATGGCTGATAATCGTACTATGGCGCAATGCTCGTCGCCACCCACAGAGGGTTACGAGGATGCGATCGTTATTCCGGAAATCACCACGAATAACTTTGAAATCAAGCATGGTCTTCTGAATCTTGTCAAAAACAAGCAATTTTTTGGAAATGATAAAGAAGACCCACATGCTCACATCCGTTATTTCAACAAGATCACTTCTACGATGAAGATCCGAACGTACCAAATAGTCGGTTTAAACTTATTGCTTTCCCTTTTTCCTCGAAGGGGCAGCCGGATATGGCTGGAAAAAGAACCCCCTCGGTCGATTGAAAACATGGGTATGATCTTGTTACAAAATTTGATTAACCAAATTCTTCCCTCCCTCTAAAAAGACCAAATTCAGAAATGAATCACGAGATTTCAGCAAAAATTTGATGAGACGTTTTGTGAGGCGTGGGATCGTTTCAATGATCTTAAGGAGATGCCCTATATGGGGTTTTGAGAATGTGCATCAATCGATACATTCTATAATGCCCTAAAATCATTGATCAGATTCATTGAAACTCTGCTGCTGGTGGTAACTCCTTAGACAAAATGCCCTCGAGTATGTTAAAAAATCATCGAGAGCAAGTCTAAAGTACGTCAATCAAGAAACAAAGCTGTTGTAGCTAAATGTGTACACCCCCCTAGCTCTTCCACCACGGCATCTCATATGATGTGCTGAACTCAAGGATTGGTTCGGGCATTGATTCTCGACAGAAAGAACCAAACCCCAGCACTTCCGCCCCGTAAATGCTGTTGAACAAAGTTGTGACGTTGTGGGGGAGGTTCATTTTCTATCAAAACTGTCATGCCAACTAATAGCAACTATTTACCATGACATATCCAAGAGTATGTGTCCCAAGCCGCTTCGGCCAATTCAACCAGAGAACTCTGGGTTATTCGGACCTCCGATGGTCTCATATCAAATTTGACTCCTGGTTTCCACCCATCTCAGAATCCTCATGCAATGTCAAAAACAATTTCAATCGAGGAAAAAAATTCAATAAACAGAGAAACAAATTTAACCAAGGTCAGATTTATCGACCTCCGGTCAATCAAACCGGTAGCCTCAAGGACCATGTCCTCAGACACCCGGTGTGTCAAAAACAGAATTTTGTAGATATGTCACAGCCACTGATGCGAGTGTTGAGAACACTGCAAAACCAGGTAAAAACCTGCAAATCCAAATGGCAAAATTTGTCTACTTTCTAAGTCAGGAATTGAGGTCGATCGTGCTAAAGTCGAAGTAATAGCTAAACTCCCTCATCCGACTACTGTCAAAGGTGTCCGTAGTTTCCTTGGGCACGCCGGTTTTTACCGACGATTCATTCAGGAGAAGTGCTTATTTTTGAGTTTTAGCTTAAAGTAGATATTAAGCTTTGTTTGCATATTAATTTTAAGTGTTTATATGCATTGGGTAAGTGTTGTTGTAATATGCAAATGTGTTTTAAAGTTTAAGTTAGAATCTGCATGAGAGTTAAAAAAAGGGATAATTAGCTTTTTCATAAGCTCATTCTGGCTTATTTAGTGTTTCAAAATATCTTTTGAGTCTTAATTATTGTTCATTGAGCTTAAATCTCAATCTGTTTTTAGCTTATATCATCATAAGAATCCAATAAAATCAAAAAAATAGTAGTTTAGTCATTTGTGCTTATTGTGCTTATTACAATGGCTTATTTAAAAAAGTGAATAGGTGGGCTTAATAAGGACTCATTAGTGAGCTTATTTCCAAAAGCACACTTTTCAGTTTGGCTTATTTAGGATTTTAGCTTATTTTCATTTTGGCTTATTTTAGAAAAAGTTAGAGTTTACTACATTTTGATGCAAATTGAGTTGAGTTAAGTTGTTTTTGGTTTCCAAAACATCTTTCCTTTTTCATTTTGGTTTAATTTTGAGATTTTTACAGCTTATTTACTAAAAGTAAGTCCAAACCTTAACTTTCTGCAATCAGCAGCTTATTTGGCTTTTTGGGGCTTATTGAGTGCTTATTTTTATAAGGTGCCTTTATTAAAGTTGCTTAAAAACATGTCCCGGACAACTTTCGTGTTTTGAGTTTTGGCTAAAAACGATTTTTTAAAATCACTTTCTGCAATCAGCAGCTCTTTTGGCTTTTTGGGGCTTATTGAGTGCTTATTTTTATAAGGTGCCTTTATTAAAGTTGCTTAAAAACATGTGCCGGACAACTTTCGTGTTTTGAGTTTTGGCTAAAAATGATTTTTTAAAATCAGCCGTTTTGGAGCCTCGTTTCTACTGGTAGAGCCTCGTTTCTGCTGGTAGTATTGTCGTTTCTGCTGGTAGTGATCAAACCAAGATCAACTTTCAATTGCAGCCTCGTTGGGACATACGACCCGGGAATCATACTTCCGGAATCTTTTTATCATTGATTCTCTTATATATTTTATTTCTATCTAGTAGGACTTATCTTTTTACCTTGTCAAGGTAAGAGTTTGGATTTGCCTAGTATTTTATATATTCTATATTGTTAGAACCAATTTTTGGCGCCGCTGCCGGGGAGGCTAGTGCTACGATTGTTATCCTACGTTTGATTTAAGTTTGTCTTATTGTGAATATATCATCTTAAAAAACACAAAAATATTTTTCTTTTCTTTTTACTAGTACATATCATATAAATCTAAAAAAAAAAATCAAAAATATAAAAAATTGTCCATAAACAAGAAATAAAATACATAAATTGGTAAAAATACCAAAATATAATATTCTCAATTGAGGTATTATCATAATTTCCGGTGAACTAGTGAGTTCCCACTCGAACAAAAGATTTAAAAACTTGCCATTTGTGTCTCTTACAACGTACGGCTCACCTTGGAAAGTTAAACAAACTATAAAGTGGGTATAAGGAGGGTTGTTCCAAGGAACTACGACCCGAAAGGAGAAATAAGCTTCGCGCTATTCCTACTCCTCCGCTCACCTGTGCGTTTACCTTTTTGAGAGCTACCGTGAAGTAAGTAGATTATTTGGTTTAAGTTGTCTTATCTCATTTTGTCCGTTAAAATAAATTGTGAATTAATTGAAAAACCAAAAATAATCTTCTTTTCTCCGACATTTATACTTTTTCTTATCCATCTTAATGTTTAATCACTTAGACTCATTTTCGATATCGATTGAATCCGATTTACGCGATAAAGAATGCTCGACTTGGAGTTTTGTACACTGCAGACTTTTGTTTGTTCAAAAAAGGGTCTTAAAGAACAAGATTCTTTTCCTAAACCCCCCGAAATTGTGCAAAGGTGTGCGAAGGTGTGAACCCCGGTTGATGTCCGTGTTGTCATGGATGTCTCTTTACGAATGAAATTATGGTAGAATAATTTACATATTTGTCGAAACTGAATTTTTCGGAAGACCTTCAGATACTCCGAGCATCCATGACAAACCAACGTTGTTTAATCTCCTCAAGAGCCATCCGTTGGTAATCATGACCCCGGTAAAAATTTTCCTCACCAGTCCTCATACACATTGACCACTGTGTCACAGTGCGGTGATTCGTTAGATGAATCTTTTGTCGACAATCACATGTAATCTTGGGAAAGGTGCTCATTACGGTTATAATTGCCCTCCGAGAGTTCCGATTATCTCTAATCCGGAACCATGCAAAAATCAAACCATTGATGAGCCCCTACAAAACTTGCAAAGTTTGCAACAACAATGTCTTCTTGGTACATGCCAAAAATGTGGTTGTAATAAATACAATGGAGTTTGTTTTTATTGTACTATTGGAAACGGAACACCAAGCAACTTTTCAACTCCATACTTTTCTAACGATTCTCCAAGTGTTGAAAACCATCCTCCACAACCACAATACGTACCATACTCTTGTGAGATACGTGGGAACGATTCTCATTACGGTTACGATTGTCAGCCTCAAGTCCCGTTTGTCTACAATCAGGACCTGTGTTTCAATCAAAACTTTGATTATTTTCCACAAACTTCACCGAGTTTTCCACAACAATATCCTTGTTGTGAAAATTGCGGGGGTCCTCATGAAACTTACCAATGTCAACCAATGAATGAAGACTATTATCATGAGCAAAATTCTTGCTATGATTCAAATTCTTTTGGTTTTGACCAAGTTCAACCCCCGCAATATACCGTCAATCATCCAATCTTCAATTCCCAAAATGACCTTCTCAATTCTCAAAATAAACTTATGGAACAAATGACAACCTTATGTGATTTGGTTGGTCAAGCTATACAAAAGAAGGAAGAAGAAAAGCGAATGGCGGAAGAGCAAGCGGCCAAAGATCGATATTGGAAGATTCCCATTTGCTACGATGATGACGAAGACGATACCATTGCAATCACACCCGTTTTACCAATCGAGGAACCCGATAACTCTCTAAGTATGGGGGACGAGCATCTTGACACTATTCCAGCAACGGAATCAGACGAAGTAATAAAGTCAGTTTGAGGGACCTTGTCCCAATCCAAGTAAATCCGAGGGTATACCCAGACCAAAATTGTGTGATGTGCCTCTTTGTGAAATACCACCCCCCCTCCCCCTTTACTGCTCTCAATGAACAATTCTGAGTTTTCGACATGAAATCTTCAATGAGACGATTCTCCCTACGGTGAGGATATCGATTATGTCGATGCATCACCTCCCGATGTTGAGATCGTCAGCTTAGAGGTGGTGGAGATTGTTGATCCGGAAGTTGGAAGGATTGATGATGACATTCTTTTAACAATCAAAGACGATATCCTTCGTGAAAAAATTGTAGAATGTCAATCTTCTTATGCTAAGATCGTTTCATTACGAGATAATCCTACTCATCTTCCGAAGTTGTGGAATCAAGTCTAACCTTCCACATTTCCTAAATCTTTACTGGAGGAGACTAACACCTTCGATAATTCAATTCACCTGCATCTGACAACTTTCCGCTTTAATTCTAGAGAGAGGAGTAGTGGGCAGACCCACACTCATTCTGAGTTATCTCTTCTGATATATAAGCTTTCCTTTCTACTTGATACGATCAATATTAAAGAAATAATAGTGGCAGTACCATTCCTCATGTTGAATTTACTCAATAGATTCGTTATTCTTTGATCTTCGAACGATCAATTTCCCTCCTGCCGTAGCGAGACCTTTATCATGAGGAGTTCACCGATGAACTCACTCACATCATGTCTCTTCCGAATCTTGAATGTTTCAAATTTAAGATTGAGCCCGATCCAGGAGATTTGGATTCTATTGACCTCGGGATTTCGTAAGAATGCTTTCTTACGACTAATTGAATGTACCACTTGAGGAGTCCAATCTTCTCTCTTCGCTATGTTGTATGGATTTTTGCTTGCTTTCTCACGTCTCCCGTCTGTCCCTCCATATCTTCTCTCCACTGGGAATGAAGATACCATTTTTGATCCCGGCATCTCAATTTATCATTCTTTTATGCCGGATGTATCTCATCGGAGTGGAACTTTCAGAAAATTCAATGTTTATCCAAACCGTTTGAATGAAAGTCCGATAATGATTTTATCTTCCACTTGCTCCCCCATGGACCAATGAATTCGGGGTCGAGTCGAGCTTGTGACTCGGTTAACAAAAACAAGCGCTCGATGGAGGCACCCAATGCTTATACATATAGTAATAAATAGTGTTTTTTGTGTGAGGCAGGCTTACATTTTCCATTACCGTGTTTTGTCCATGTTTTGTCGCTTTGGTGTTGTATGTCCCAGGATTTCCCGATTGTGAAGACTCCAAGTATCCACAAGAATTTCAACATCCTCAGCTTCATTTTAGGATCCAGTATCCAAAATCTAATCGAACATACACTTATTAGTCTTTGCACCACTCATAAACGGCCTTAATTTGCGTAGAACCCCCTTTGAAACATCGAGGACGATGTTTAGTTCTAGTATGGGGGGATCTTCGATTTGATTTTTGCCTGCAGTCGTTGTTATCATGCAATCCCGTTTTTACCACCAAATTTTTGCAAAAATACAAAAAAAAAATATTTGAAAAAATTTTAAAAATTTTCAAAAATAAAATAAGTGTTTTGTCACAGTTTTGACTTTCCTAATGGGTAGAATGAGAATAATTTTTGACTCGATCGGGCGTGTTGAGCCCTAGCTAGTTCCTCAACTTACCGCTTGTAGGCTAAGCTTTTACGAATTCGATTGCTTCGAATTTTAATAAGGTGAAGAACAAGAAGTGATAGAGTTAAATATAAGTTTATGTGCTGAGCAAGATTCTTCTAAAACTTATATGAGTAACTTGTGGCTTTTTCTCCCATTAGCTTCTAATCCACCTAATCATACGTACTCAATTCAATTCAACTAAGTCAATCGATGTTTTTAGAAAAAGCTTCAAATTTTAACTCTTTGATTTCTTTAAAGCGAGATTTTCTGTTCTTAATAAATTCGAAAGTTAAAATGCCAAAGAAGCATGAATGAAGTATGAATGCAAAAATGCATGAATATTGAAATTATGCCAATGAAGCATACATTTGATTATATGGAACAAGTAAAAGATGTGTCGTGATATCCCACTCCGCTAACCACGAGGTGGGGGTTCAAACTAAGACATCTTTACTTCTAAGGAGTTGGTGTGTTGTGATATCTCACCAGGAAGCGAGGTCTAGGTGAGGGTTCAAACTAAGACACCTATCCTTAGCCATATTAGGAAGAAGGTGTTGATGTGATTTCCCACTACGCTAGCTAACAGGGGTGGTTTTCACAACTAAGAACATCGGTCCGTTGTTGTGAATATCCTAACAAGACGAGGCAAGGTAGGTGTTCAAACTAAGCAACGCAATCCTAGCTTAAAGAACTTATGATTATAATGATGAAATGTTGCAAAAAGTTCTAACAGTTAAAATTTTCGTTCTTTAAAATCAAAGTTACAAGTCCTAAATAAGTTGTTGCATTGATCGTTTGATTCATCTTGAATTGATGACTATGAACATAATTGATCTATGTTGAGTTAAAAACGAGCACACACATTCAAATCATATATCCATGTGGGAGTAAAAAGTTCACAAGTCAGAAGTAATGGGGCTTAACATCTAAACTTATATCGACAATGATCTTGTTTAATTGCTAGCTAGGACATGTGAAAAAATCGGGGACGATGGAAATTAACCGGTCAGGTATGTCCAGCGATATTCTAACGAACGTTTCTCATTCTATGATCCCATTGTTGATAAATAAAGGAAGTCAAACATGTATGAAAAAATGAAAAATCCAAAAAAAAAAAAAATTTAGTAGTTGTGTAAATATAAAAATTGGTGAGAACCGGGACTTGTCGAGGCTATTGATTCTTTTATTCCCTTTGATAAACGCTTGGCTACTTTTCCAAGTTATTAGTCGAAGGGATTTGAGATTTTTGGTTTCTCGATGCTTACATTAATCAAAGCATTGCGTGACACGCAACATCTAGTTTGGGGGATTATGGTATGTGCTTAAATTACACATACCTATTACCTTTAAAAAAACGAGCTAAAAAACCAAAAAACGGACTCAAAATGCCAAATATATGCTTGTTTGCTAATTGTTTGTATGTGCACGAACGGATATCCTCCCCAAAAAGACGAAAAACCAAGCAAAAACGACAAAATCCGGACACGGGATGGAAAAGTGTTTGAAGACAAGCCCCACTCAAAGTCAATCAACTCCAGAAGAAAAAGCAAAAAAAATATAAACTTGAGGGGTCAAAAATGCCAACCCCTAAGTTTATTATTATGGAAACAAAACAGAGGGCTGTTTATGCACTTTGGGAAACTCATTTATAATGAAATGAAAGGGAAAAAAGAAATGAAAAGAAGAAAGATTTGTAGGGGCTTTTATTCCTTGTACACAAACCAAAACATACCCTTAATCATCTTCAAACCTCCCTCTTGTCACCAACCGCACTGTATAAACCTTTTCCCAATCTTCCCGGCCATACCAAATCCAGCCACACCCTGTTTTGCTCCCATAGCTTCTACCCTGCAACACTCCATCAACGCACTTGACAAAACCTTCCACTCACGACCACATGGCCACAATCCAAGTTGAAAATCCAAGGCAATTTTCGATCCAAGGGTTGAGAGAGAATACAAGGTAATAAGGCCAGGATATATTGTGATTTATACTCACAAAACTACAACAAGGAACTTTATACACCAGCAAGCTACAAACACAGTCAAGCTCAACAAAGAAAAGTCAATGAAAGTCAAACAGAAGACTTCAGCTTGTTTTTACCTTTTTCTTTGTATAAATAGGGCTAGTGAGCCATGTAAGGATAGTGTAATTTTTAGTTTTTAATATAAAAAAAAAAACTTTTTCCTTTCTGCAATTTGTAAAAGTTCCAAGTTTAATGAAATTTCAGTTTGTTTTGCAATTCGTGTTCCAAGTTTACATTACCTTAAGTTTGTTTTAAAGCTACTCATAAGCTCTGAAGAGTCTCTAAGCTCTTTATTTGAGCTAAATAAGTGTTAACTAAGTTTAAATTCTGCAAACCAGTTTAATAACCTGAATTACCTTTGCATTTGAATTTGAAAAGATATTGGAAGATGGGTTGTAATGGAAAACCAAATGGACTCATACCCTAGCTTATTAAAAAGCTAGGGAGCTTATAGCTGCCCTTTTGGGTTCCTCTTGTTTAGCTAGAGGTTCATTGTAAGTCTCTTATTTAATTCTTGCACTTTTCTTTAAGGTTACTGTAGCATTGCTTAATAATTGTTTATTTACTTGTCTTATCTTGCTTAATAAGGTTGTTATATATCTTAATTTTCATGTTGGTTTAAGCTTTTGTATCATTTATTTATACTTGTTCTTTTAATATGTCATTTTTAGCTAAAATTGCCTTTTGCTTATTCAGCTTATCTAAGTGCTTAATTTCTGTTGAAAATGGTTCATTAGTGCTTAATATGTTCATATAATCATTTGTCTTTAAAAGCTTTGGCCTAAATCTCTTAAAATTAGTTTTAAAAATGGATTTCATAATCTTAAAGGGGTGTTTGGGTCAAGGCTGAAAATGGGTCATTTTGGCTCTTGAATGGGTTGTGGTCATTTGATAAATTTCATTTAGCTATATTTAGGTCTTATAAGCTGTTTAATCAAGTTTTTATTTGTTGAATTTCAATTTCCAAGTTTATATTAGCTTATTTGTGAACCTGTTGAATTTTGCTTAAGTAGAAGTGCTTATTTTTGAGTTTTAGCTTAAAGTAGATATTAAGCTTTGTTTGCATATTAATTTTAAGTGTTTATATGCATTGGGTAAGTGTTGTTGTAATGTGCAAATGTGTTTTAAAGTTTAAGTTAGAATCTGCATGAGAGTTAAAAAAAGGGATAATTAGCTTTTTCATAAGCTCATTCTGGCTTATTTAGTGTTTCAAAATATCTTTTGAGTCTTAATTATTGTTCATTGAGCTTAAATCTCAATCTGTTTTTAGCTTATATCATCATAAGAATCCAATTGCTTGCTCATTTTTAAGCTCAAAAGTGCTTATTTTCAGTAAAATCAAAAAAATAGTAGTTTAGTCATTTGTGCTTATTGTGCTTATTCAAATGGCTTATTTAAAAAAGTGAATAGGTGGGCTTAATAAGGACTCATTAGTGAGCTTATTTCCAAAAGCACACTTTTCAGTTTGGCTTATTTAGGATTTTAGCTTATTTTCATTTTGGCTTATTTTAGAAAAAGTTAGAGTTTACTATATTTTGATGCAAATTGAGTTGAGTTAAGTTGTTTTTGGTTGAAAAGGCTTTTTGGAATCAGATTAAGCAACATATAAGCTTTCCAAAACATCTTTCCTTTTTCATTTTGGTTTAATTTTGAGCTTTTTACAGCTTATTTACTAAAAGTAAGTCCAAACCTTAACTTTCTGCAATCAGCAGCTTATTTGGCTTTTTGGGGCTTATTGAGTGCTTATTTTTATAAGGTGCCTTTATTAAAGTTGCTTAAAAACATGTCCCGGACAACTTTCGTGTTTTGAGTTTTGGCTAAAAATGATTTTTTAAAATCAGCCGTTTTGGAGCCTCGTTTCTGCTACTTTCTGCAATCAGCAGCTCTTTTGGCTTTTTCTCGTTTCATCTGCTGATAAGTATTGTAATTGTCCGTTTCTGCCTGATAGTGCTCGTTCCTCTGCTGATAGGGTTAAAATTTGCATAATTTAGGTATTTTCCCCGTCATTATCCATGCCCGTTTTTAGGTTTTGTTCTATTTAGATTGTATTTAGGGTTTCTATAACTAATTTGCTTCCCGTATTGTTAGGAACTTCTAATCAAATAAAATCTTCTCACTTAATCTCAATCAAACCAAGCTCACTTTCAATTGCAGCCACTGGGACATACGATCCCAGAAATCATACTTTACCGGAATCTTTTTATCAATTGATTCTCTTATGATATTTTTTTCTAGGTAGGTCTTGACTTTTTACCATGGTCAAGGGTGAAGAGTTTTGGATTAGCCAGTAATTTTATATAAAACTAAATTGCAAGAGCCAAAAAGCATATTAAATTAAGAAAAAATATTTTCCCTATATTATTTAAATCAAATATAATTATACCAATATAATTATACATCCTTTTAAAACCATGGATATCCTCGAGCCTTTTAGAATGCTGCAACATTCGGTTTGTTAGTCCGGCAAACGATGAAAACAAACTTTATCAGTCATCGCTGATTACTATGTGCCTTATTTAGAAGACTGCAACATCGGTTGTGAGCCGGCAAGATGCAGTAAACTTTTATTAGCCCACAGTTTTTATTATTATTATTACCTCACTTTTTTCATCATTTTTTTTATTAATATTATCCATGATATAGAGAAAATATCTTTAGAAAATTTAAGTATAAATTTGAACTAAAATTATTGATATCATCCATACTTCAAAAATCGATGATATAAGTTTAATTTTCCTAAAAGCACATATTATTAGTCTGGTTAGAAGCTTATGAGAGAAAAAGCCGCAAACTACACTTATGAGCTCTTAAGATTTCCAACTAATCCTTGCTTAGCATCTAAATCATAATGCACTCAATCATTTCTCCGTTCTTTCGCAAATTTAAAATCTTTAATAAAAAGATTCGCGAATGTTTAGTCTAAAAGTTAAGGGACAAGCTAGAGCTCAACTACGCGGATCTCGAGTCAAAATTATTCTTATTCTACCAGCAGGTAAGTCAACATGGTGATAAAATTACTTATTTTATATTAGATAAGCTCGAGTGAACGAAGGACAAAACCATGAGCACGAGAGGCTTCAAAATCCGGGCAATCCTGGACATACAACAAAACACAAAACACGAGAAAGGAAGAGGCGAGCCTCCTCACAAAACAACACACTTATTCGTTAGTATATTTTCATTATATTAGGATAGCATATGGGTTGCCCACACACAACGCTTGTTTAAGGTCACTAAGCTTGACCCGTCCCCCGAATTGAGTTGTTCATGGGGGATAAAAATGGAGACATGGAACATCCAAAACAGGATGTCCTCTCCATAAGAGCAAGGAAAAATCTCCATCGGGCTTTCAAAAATATTAATGACTTTGAAAGCTTTTGAGTCCCGATGAGATAATTCCGGTGGCAGCGAATGAACTCCTGTAGAAAATGAGATGCCCTGTTGGAGAAAACTTTTCCCATTTTCGATGAAAAAATGAAGTAAAGTTCCGGACAGGGAATTTCGTATGTGGACAGAAGTTCCTGACAGAAAGAGTAGATTATAATCCTCAAGAATTAAAGAAGCATTAGATGAGGATATCTTCTTTACATTCTTTATCCATGTGACTCGAAAAAAACCGATTGTGACCTTCATAAAGGTTCTCATGAACGAGTATACCCGGATTGAATACTTTGTCCTCATTATCGGTTGAAGTCAAAGTATCAACCTCGGAAAAATCCTCATAGAGAACCGAGTTACACTCGAGGAAATGAGGAAGGAAATTACTTGATCCGGTGGAATCAAGTTCATCAACCAAGAGTTTAGAAACTTTGATTTTATTTTCCTTAGAGTCAAATGGATCATCATATAATATTTTTCCCCATTCATCATTATCGGTCTTGAGATTAAAAAGATCATCATCGCATCATCAATCCTTGTGAGATGTAATACTCAAGAGTAATGTTCATCGTGAAACATCTCGGGAATGGTATAAATATGATCCGTTATTAAGGAGAATATAATGATCGTGGTTTAAGCAAAATATTCGATCTCTCTAATAACGTCTTTCGGAGGCATGTCATCATTTCCCGGTGGAAATGACTCAATAAGAGCGAGTTCATCGGCGAACTCCTCAAGAGAATAATAACTAATCTCAGAAGTTGTGAGACTAGGAGAAAAATAAGTGGTACTGTATGAAATATTGTAAATATCAATCATGTTGATTGATTCTCTTTGATGTTTATTAGAATAACTTGAAGTGCCATGTTTCATATTCAAGATTAATCTTTCGTCACCGTCACGGAGAATCAATTCTTCTCCGTGCACGTCAATCAAAGCACGAGCGGTCCTCAAGAAAGGTCTTCCCAAGATAAGGGGAACTCGAGGATCGCTTTCATAATCGACGATGACGAAATCAGCAGGGAACGTGAACCTTCCTACCGGAACAAAAACATCCCTTGCAATTCCAGCTGGTGTACAAACCGACCGGTTAGCTAATTCAAGGGTCATTCGGGTGGATATAAGTTCGGATAAACCTAACTTTTTCCAAACCGAGAGTGGCATCAAGTTGATACTGGCACCTAGATCGGCTAAGGCCTTGCAATTGAGCTCACTAAAACTACACGGAATGAGAAATTTCCCAGGGTCTCCAAGTTTCTCGGGTAACTTCTTAAGGATAACCGCTGAGCAATTTTCATTGAGGGGTGTATTTGCCAGTTCTAAAAGTTTCTCCTTATTGGAAAGGAGAGCTTTAAGCATTTTCTGGTACTTCGGAATTAGAATTAATGCATCAGCAAGAGAGATATTGATGTGAAGTTGTTTGAACATTTGCCAAAACTTATGAATTTGTATTTCATCTTTGTCTTGCTGTTTTTCCTTGTTCATCCTTGAAGGATAAGGGATATTGGGGTGAAGAGGATCCCTTTTTGGCATCTCATAAATTTTTTGTAAAGGAGCTTGAGGTTTTTGGACAAGAGGAGGTGGGACCTTAATGGTATACTCAACGAGTTCCGGGTCCGTTAACGTCTCCTCTGCTCGTTCATCCTCCTCCGGATTAATGAATGGAGGAGGCATTGGAACGGAAGGTCCATCTAAAACAATACCACTTCGGGTGGTGATGGCTTTCAAATCACCTCTCGGGTTAGCAATGGTGTTGCTAGGAAGTGGTCCCGTACCCGAAGAAGAAGCGGTATTCATTTGGAAAAAACTAGCCATCATATTCTTGAGCTCATTGGTTTGATTTGACATTGAAGTTTGTATGGAAGTTTGCATTTCATTCCTCAATTCATTTTTCACATTATTAATTTGATTTTGCATGGCTTTTATATTAGTATCAATCATCTTCTTGTAGTTTGACAATTCATTCGAAGGAGCAACTTGAGTTTGCTGCACCGGAGCTTGATAAACCAGATTTCCTTGATTATTTCCTCTATTTTGATTGTAACCTTGATTGAACCGGTTTTGATTATTTTGCACATTCGGTTGAGCAAAACCCGGTGGTCGAATTTGGTTAGCAACACCTTGAGGACGGTATCCGGTATTTCCCTGATTATAGTTTACTGCGGCTGCTGAAACATATCCTTGAATATTATCTTGATATTCCAGAAAAACGTTGCCATCGGTGGCAAGACATTGGTAGTAAGGGTGTGGACCACCACAAGTAACACAAATTTCTTCAACAGCTTTCACGGAAGCTGGAGGAGGAGATCTCTGAAGAACCAAAGCCTTAACGGCGTCAGCAAGAGCGGCAATCTCGGGAAATTAAGGGGTAGAAGAAGAAGAAGAAGGAGCATTCATACTCACTTTTGTAGCAACCGGTTTGTTCCGTGAGTTGCGAACTTTTGATTTGTTTTCAATAATTGTCAACGTATCTCGAGGAGTTTTAGTCAAAAGATTACCACCGACGGCATTCAATGAATCTTGATTAGTTGGGGTTAAAGCATGGTAGAAGGTATCAAGTTGATGCAATTCCGTGAAGCCGTGATGTTGGCATGCACGAAGGAGATCCTTGAAACGTTCCCATGCCTCACTAAACGTTTCCTCAAACTTTTGTTGAAAATTTGTTATTTCATTTCGGAGATTTGTAGTTTTGGAAGGAGGAAAGAATTTGTTAATAAACTTGGAAACAAGATCTTCCCAAGTAAGAATAGATCGAGGGGGTTCTTTTTCGAGCCAAATCCGGGCTGTCCCCTCGATAGAAAATGGAAAAAGCATAAGCTTAATCGACGAATTAGGCACATCTTTATACTTAATCCTGGAAGTAATCTTGTTAAACCAACGAATATGAGCATGAGGATTTTCTTTCTCAAATCCGTAAAATTGTTTTGAAGTTACGAGATTTAGAAGTCCGTGTTTAAGCTCAAAATTCTCCGCGAGAATAGCGGGAGTAACGATAGCATCTCCGTAACCCTCGGTGGTGCTTGGAGTAATTCCGCCATAGTACGTTGATCGGCCATGGTATCTACGGGAGTCTCTTCAAGAGAAAACGATTTGACTATTTGTTTGGATCGTCTTCAATTAGGACATTTCAGAGTCGTGGAAGATTCGGCAATTAAATGCGATGAAGAGCGAGTGCGCATGCACTAAAAATAAAATAAGAAAAAGAAAATTATTTTTGTAACCGATAATCAAACAAGTGTAAGGTAGCTCTTTAGAG
>BQNB010010518.1:13652-83796 GCA_026074375.1 Tanacetum coccineum | reverse complement strand
TGTGTGATTGACAAATTAAATAAAAATTTATTTAAAATATTCCAATTAAATATATGTTTTAAGTCTTTACCTTTTGTGTTTTCGACTTTTCACGCAGTAAAACTAACAAAAGGCTCAGTGACAAATTATTTAAAATGCGTAATAGCACAATAATCGGTATCCCATAAGCTATAGGTTATATTATCATTTATGATACACTTTATGTGTGACATTTTTGTTAGTACAAAAAGTGTTATGGGTTGAAAAGATGGATCTGGGGTGATTATTGGACTGGGCCAATGGATGAGATCTTGCACTAAACCAAGTAATGAGATGATTTCCTACAGAAACAAAGGTAAACTATTAGTCTTACCGTGGGGACGGACCCCACGATTAGACTCCGGCATGAGTGTAAGTATTCATACTTGTCAGAGAATGTCAGAGTATATGTGTGTAAAATGTGATCAGAATATCATACCTTGTGGGGTGTCAGAGTACCCCTTTTTATAAGTGAGCCCAATATTAGGTTTTTCTAATATTTCGCTTATACCTGTTAGTGAGCCGAAGTGAGACCCTTGTCAGGCAAGGATCCGCTTATAATCGTGACTTACGGATATGGGTTTGCCTAGCGGACTTCCGCTGACCCGCTGAAGTATCCTTGGAAGCCCTTTATCCATCTTGCTGCCTCCTAACTGTAGCCAGTTTGGCATGGGTTTAGTTTTGGTCCATTGTGCTTTTTGATTTTCTTATTGGGCTTGGGCCCATGTAGTCCAGGCCCAAAAGCATGCTATACGTGTTATACGTCATCAAGTCCCCCTAGTCTAGTATGTCTAGTGCGTGTGACTTTGTTGCGTACGGTAGATATTACTAGACTCAGGTTTCGGTATTCTTCTTTTCTTCGCGTCCTCCGCGATTGCTTGTTTCTCCGCGATGTTTCTTTGCCCTTGTTAGGTGAGGTGTGGGTGACATGGCCTCTTCGTGGCCTTTCACATTCTGACCAATTTGACTGTTCGATCCACTTGCTCAACTGTCATCACTAACCTTACTTTTAATTACTAGCTATTAACTCGGAGGTCATGGCCACGTGTAAACATCTGGGTGTACTTTGAATTTACTATACCTAGGGTATAAATACTCGATTTGTTTTTCACTGTGTCTTTTCCACTTCTTCCACTATTTCGCCATTGTTAAAATTTTTTGAGCTTTTTAACCATTTTATCTGCGGTTCACCATTCTTTGAAGAATTTCAAGTTTCCAGGTTAGGTTTTTAGTATTCTTTCTTCCGTTATGAGTGCCATTACAGATGTTAAGTGTGTTCTTACCCAGAAAGCACTTGATGCTTTTTGTAACAAGTTTCATATCCCAGAGGAGGTGCATCCCGTTTTGCCCAATCAGAATGATACGATGCACGAGAGGCCCACTGGGAAAATTGGGTTGTACACTAGGTTTTTTGACTTTGCCAACTTTAGCTTGCCTTTGTCCAACTTCCTTGTTGACGTACTTAGGAATTTTTATATCAATATATCCCAACTCTTTGTTATTGAGGTGGCCAAGGTTTCTCACTTTGAAATCTTGTGTCATGTTTATGGGATCATACCAACTATTGGGTTATTTCAGTGCTTTTATGTGAATTCTAAAAACAATGGATGGATGTCGTTTAGTAAGCGTTTCGATAATGCTTCCGTATGTTATATGAAACCCCTTGATTCCCTTAAAAATTGGAACGATCACTTTTTCTGGGTGGATGACTTTGCTTGCCCTGCTTCTTTTCCATGGCATACTTCCAAGCACGTGATTAGGGATCCTGCTACAGTGGCGGCTGAATTTAATGAGCAAGATTATGCCACTCTTGTTGCTCATCCCTCTCCATTCCGGAAGTTTCCAGAAGCATTCCTGTGCTTGGTTAGATTGAGCCGCCATTACACTTTGGATGAGGAAACTTATCCTCGGTTTTTGCAAAAGAACGGAGAGGGTAGGTGCCTTCTGTTATATATGTGTTATGCATTTTATAGCTTGTTGTTTTGTTTCTAACTGTGCATTTGTTTTGTGCAGAAATGGATATCTTTGCTTTCATCCATACCTCGGATCCCACCAAAGTAAGAATTATTAAGCTAGAACGGAATGAGGGTGAGCCACGGTTGCTGGATACTACCATTGGTCGCACTGTTCTGCTGCTTCTAGTTGCGCCTGATCGTGCTGAGAGCGAGCTGGAAGCGAGTGTTGAAAGACTTTTTGATGAGGGTGGTAGTGGCAATCAAACGGAACAAGGAGATTCCACAGGCGGTAGGAAAGATGCTGACATCCAGCCAGTTATTAAGGTTGCGGATACTGTTGTTGAGAATGTGGCTCCTATGCAGCCAAAATGTCAAGGGAAAAGAAAATATGTGATTGTGGGTGTGGGTGAGGCTTCACATCGTCCCAAAAATTTGAGGGAGGATCATGGAACCCCGATTGGGACCTCCGTAGGTGGTAAATCCAGGTATACGATCAAGAGGTTTTGTTAGGAATTATTGTAAACAGACTTAAGTCTGGTAGTTATAGAGTTAAGTCTGGTAGACATAGTTAAGTCTGCCAGTACTAAGTTAAGTCTGGCAGTACTATAGTTAGTACTGGCCTTGTCTAGTTAAGTCTGTTTATGTAACAGAATAGTTATAATAATTATCTTAGAGATATCTTAGGAAAGGATATGCATTATCCTTTTACGCGTTTGTAAAGCCCATTAGGGTTTCCTTGGTGTATAAAAGGAACCCTAACCCTACGGAATAGTGTTTGAGATATAGAACCCTAATAGAAATCAATAGAAAATAGCAAAGTTTTACATTGTGTTCTTCTTAGTACTTGTGTTAAGATTCCGCATTAGCACATAGTATTCATAGTTATTGTCTCTCATATAGTTGATTTGGATTTATTCAAGTTAGCTATTGTCTTACAAAAGGCTAAACAGATCTAAGACTTTGGACCTACAAGTGGTATCAGAGCCTCTAGAGGGACTCTAAGTAAGAAGAATCACAAGAACCACAAACAATCACTTTCAGATCTAGAAAAATGTCTCAACCTGCTAATGATGTTTTCTCTCAACATCTTAGTGATGATGAAGCATCATACCATGAAGATGCATCAGACAATGGTACTGCAACCAATAAACCAAAACAACAACAACAACAACTCATTCCTACAACAACCACTATCTCAAATATCAAACTCCCAATTCTGAAGAAGGAGGAGTATGATATATGGGCCATGGAGATGGAACATTACCTTGAATATATTGACAATGATGTTTGGAAGGTAATTCAGAATGGAAATTCCAAGAAGAGAATCTCAACTGGAAAAGATGGTGTTGTTAGAGTACTTCCACCAGTATCTGCTGCAGAAATTCATGCTGTTGAAAAGGAAAGGAAGGCAAGAACCATCTTACATATGGCCATTCCCAAGGAACATCTGAGAATATTTCATGGAATAGACGATGCAAAAGAAATTTGGGAAGCCATAAGGACTAGGTTTGGTGGTAATGCAAATTCAAAGAAGATGCAGAAAGCTGTTTTAAAACAACAGTTTAAAGCATTTACTATATCAAGCTCAGAAGGATTAGAAAAGGGATATGACAGATTCCAACAACTACTCTCACAGTTGGAAGCTCATGGTGCTGAAGTATCTACTGAGGATGCAAATCACAAGTTTCTCAGATCTTTGCCCCCAGCCTGGTCAAATCTGGCATTGACTATGAGAACCAAACCAGATGTTGACACTTTATCCATTGATGACTTGTATAATAACCTTAGGGTTTT
This sequence comes from Tanacetum coccineum, assembly GCA_026074375.1. Taxonomy (NCBI): domain Eukaryota; kingdom Viridiplantae; phylum Streptophyta; class Magnoliopsida; order Asterales; family Asteraceae; genus Tanacetum; species Tanacetum coccineum. The sequence continues at coordinate 80,029 of BQNB010010518.1, read as the reverse complement.
TGAGCAGGAACTCACAAGTACCTCAAAATCATCTGCAAGTACTCAAAATGTTGCTTTTGTATCACACAACAAGAGCAGCACTAACAAGGTTAAGTCTGGTCATACTGGTTCCTACAGTACTTATACTCCTTCTACTTCTTCAAACAACATTCCAAAAAGAGAAGTTTCTGCTGGTTTTGCTGATGAAGTTATTTATTCACTCTTTGCCAAACAATCAAAAGATTTAGACTTGCTTCATGAAGACCTATGTTGGGAATTATTCATTCCTGACTTCGTACCGTTAGTGATAATACTTAGTACCGATAGTTATAGTTAGTACTGACAATACAAAGTGTTAAGTACTGATTAGTTAGTTAGTACCGTTAGTAGAAAATAGTTAGTATCGTTTAAGAGATATGTATGAGTCAAATGTCACAACACTGGTCATTTTGCTAGAGAATGCCCATCAAGGGGACTAAATGATGGAAAAGAAAAAAAACTCCTTTTTATCAAGATTATGAGGAGATGGAAAGAAAGAGCAAAATCAAAACTGTTTGCTGACTATGGATGATGGTGTTGTCAATTGGGGAGAACATACAGTAGAGGAAGAAGAGACAAATCATGCACTCATGCAATCGCTCAAACACTGAGTACATTATGTTCTAAAAACTAGCATTGATACATAATAATAACTTAAAACACTGTGTGATGAACAAATGAAGCAAGATAGTGAACAAGAATCAAAAATACTTCCTATACCTAGCTGTTAAGAAATAGAAGCTCAATGGTACTTTTCAAAAGCAGCAATTATCTCTAAATGAACAGCTTACATTTCAAGCAAATGAAATATATGCAAAAGATGAAAAACTTAAAAGATATAGGAGAATAGGAATGAAAGTTGTAAAAGAAAAGGAACAATTGCAGAAAACAGTAGATTCATGGAAAAATTCTTCTAAAAACCTTTGGAAATTAGTTGATTAAGGTATGGACTTTCAAATAGTAAAGTTGGCTTAGGAATATGAAATTACAATCAAACAAAGAGTTATAAGCTATCAGGAAGAAATGAATCGTACTGTTTCAGTATAAAAAAAAGATTTTCATTTAACAAACCTGCTACAATAGAATTTTCAAAGACTGATAATTTCAAAGGAGTTCCACATCCATTAACTGGAGACTATACTCCTAAACCATAAGAGGAAATTGATGATTCTTTGTATGTTTATGGTAAAAAGGAACCTCAAAAGTGTGACAATCCGTTAATTTCAGGTCGTTATTTTATTCTCGAGTAATAAGAAGACAAGATTGAGGAATCGAGCACCGGGACGGCGCTCCCTTAAGGAGGGGAGGATGTAACATTCCGTATTTAAGGTCACTATTTACTCCGAGCTTTATTTCTATTTTCATTTTTAAGCGAGTTATTAATTTTACGTTTACCCGATTTAGTAAGAATTTTCCAGTTCTTAGCTTTGCGTGAGCCGTATTTAGAAATCTATTCCGTCTTCGCATCTTAAGTGATTTAATAATCTCATAATATTCCTCGACGATTATAATTTTCATCATTTTCATTTTCCGTTGTGTTTCGCGTTTACGTAAATTCTTGCTAAAACTCGCATTTTTACCTAAAACATTACCTTTTCTTAATTAAACTTACAATACACTTTAATTAAACTTTTATAAACTAAAAATAAAAAGAAAAAAAATTACATTTTCCCAAACCCAAGGCCCTATGGCCGGTTCTACATGACCACACTCAACCTTTTTTTTCTCTTTTCTATAAACCTAACTATACTTCTTCATTTTCCCCATACATGCAAGTAACTCTTCATTCCTCAAAATTCAAATCCTCTCTTCTTTTGGTCTCCATTTCTGCCGAAATTAGCCTCATCACCACCACCATCATACAAAATTTTCCTACTCCTTTTATCCATTATAACACCATCCTAAAGCCTCTTGCAAAGTTTGGTGCAATTTCTTGAAGATTTGAAGAAGTTAGGGCTTGTTTTCTTAGGTTTTCTTGAGGGTTTTGATTGGGGTTTTGTTGGAAGAGTATTATCATCATTAGAGGAAGGTTAGAAGCTTGTTAATCTTGTGGTCATTGGTTCGAATCAGCCCACACAAGAAAAGAGGGTGTTCTTGTTTGATTCACTAGCCTTAATCTTCTTTTTGTAAGCTATATCTTTCTTTTATTTGTCCTACCTTTTTATTTCTTGTTTTCTTTAATTTTAATCCATGAAAATGGATGTTTAAGTTCTGAATATATATATGTGATGATGTTCTTGAGGGTGTTTTCATTTAGTTATGGCATTTTGTTAGGTCTTGGATGATTAAAAATGAAGTTTATAAAGGTTTTAAGTTGAAATATGGGGACTGTTTTGAAAACAGTAGCAAGACGTGTGATTATCTAAAAATATTTGGCCTGGAGACTATGATTAAATTACATGACTGGAAAGATACATGTCTTAGCATCATAGGATAGTTGGATGCTCAACCAACTCCTTGGGATGAGTGAGTTATGGCCAAAACAAGAAAATAGGTCAAATCTGGACATATGATTGGAATACGAGTTAAACTCCAAATTTTTGCCATAAAATAATAGATCTTAAAGGTTGGGTCAGTAGTAGACATCACAAGGAAACCATATCCTTTGACCTCACCTTCATTGCTATCATGGTTTGGGATTTATGGCTATTTTAGTAAAGGGTAAAATTTTTACTAACTTTCTGTTTTGGACAACCAGGGGTAAAATGGTCTTTTCACATAGTTACGAAACTTTGTAAATTATGAGACTTACATTTCTGGAAACTAGACACAAATAGATTTCCAGGGGTAAAAGCCTCACCTATAGAACATTTGTGAGCTAGGAGATATGAGTCCATGAAGTTAAGTTAAATTCAGAAACCTAGTTTTTACGTCTAGTCAAAAATTTAAAAACGTATGGTACACCGTGATAAAATAAAAGTTAGAAGCCGAAACTTAGTAGATGTTCATTTGACTATAAGACCAGGTCACATGTCAATTTGGGGTTAAAAAGGACTTGGGTAAGTTCTAGTGAAATGCCATACTTATCTCGGAAACACATCTCATGATCACATGTTTAATTTTCTACGTATTGTTACTTTCTACGTACTAAGTCGCGTCACGTATTTTAGGAGGTGCTTAGGAGTACTTCCCGCTCGCTCAAGACTCATAATACTTCTGATCTAATTGTCCTTACGGTGAGTTCATAGCCTCGCATTTTTACACTTTAATTGTTTTAGAAACCCGCGAGGGAGATAACATGCTTGTTTTTAAAATAGAACACAAGGGACCCGAATGTATGCTAGTAGTCTTGATTATTATAAGTTAGCTTAACTCGCTAAATAAAAGTCCCGCGGAAATCATGAATTGTTAATTGCCGGGAAAAAGGCATACGCTTATACATGAAATAGTACTATTTGGAGATTACCACCTCCGATCCGTGACGACTAGCTATCGTCTTGTGTTGGGAACATAACACCACGGATGCATTGTATAGAGAATAAGATACACTCATAGCGAGGGTGTATAGTGGGCATTATATTGAATATATGGTAAGGTTCGATGTCACGAGGCTTATAATAATCCCCCTATAACGTTGTCTGATTCACATCGTTGTATCCTGATAATTTTGAAAAATGATACTGTGATCGTAAAATTTATATGTTTATATAAATATAAAACTCTTGAATTCACTCAACATTAGTTGTTGACGTTTTAGCATGTTTTATCTCAGGTACTTGAAGGTAAATCGGAATGACTGGCATATGAAGGCCGCTAAATAAATTATTCATTCGGAAAATGTTTTGAGTAAAATGTTGTATGATGTTGTAAACTTATTTTGGGACCGTGATGTAAGACTTTTATTATTCGAATGAATGAAATTTTCTTAAAACGTCTCTTTTGAGTCGTTTCTATGATTGAGTTATTATGCTATGACGTAACACCATTGACTCTTCCCGCTGACATGGCGCTGAATAGGGGTGGTACAGATTTGGTATCAAGACCTAAGTTATAGAGAACAAGAATATTTTCAAAAGAAGAAAATGAATAAAAGAATTTTTGAAATCTTTTGACTATAACGGTGCAAGAAGAATCTCCGAATTACCGACAAGACCAGATTGAGAAGTTTTATTTTGATATATATATGAAATTATATATATGTTGTAAATTTATTAAATATTAATTATGTAATTATTTAATACTAATACGAGATATTTATACGACGCAGATTGTCATGGAGAACCCTAACTCCCCTAACGAGTCGAACGAAGCTATTCCCGAAGTAAACCCAGTTATTCCCGAGCCGAACCACGTTGGGGATGCCCATGATCCCAACGAAATGGTTGACATTCCCGATGATGAGGAGTTAGTAGATTATGATGGGGATGAGGAAGAAGAACCTGAAGAAGAACCTGAGGAAGAACCCGAAGAAGAACCTGAGGAAGAACCCGAAGAAGAACCGGAACCAAATATTGGGCATGGGGATCAGTTTGCCCAACATCATAACCCACAGCCCGGTAATATGAATGGGTTTGGGATGAGGAGGATGATGATATGAATGAGAATGTTAATGATGAGGATATCGAGGATGAGGATGTCGAGATTGAGGTTGATGATGAGGCAGAGTTGATCTTTCCTTATGAGGTGGAGGGTGACCAAACCCCGCCACCTAGAGATGAGTCTTCTGATTCTGAGCCGCCTAATGCGGAGTCATCTGATTCTGTATCGTCTGATTCTGAGTCGGAGGACGAGGAGGCTGATATTGCACCTGGGCCTACTGGTGGGACTGCTACCCAAAGGCCGTTTGCTATCCGTGATTTCCCGAGGGGTATGTTGGAGGTAGAGATCATCAGACCACGTACTCATCATATGGTTGGCGGATTGTGAACTTGGGCATTGAGGCGTGCCTTGAGCTACTCGCACTCGAGCTAGAACTTTATTGAGGCCGAGGTAGTACCAACCGTACTGAGACTGCTCTTTTGGACTCGAAGATTAAGATAGGTGAGAAGGAAAGAAAGATACTTGATTATGACTTGGGTAATGTTGAAAAGACCTTGAGTAATGTGGTTGAGAGGTTGAAGATTCTTGAGAGTGGGGAAAATGCAACTTTGAAGAAGAAGTTGGAGGATAAGGAGATGCAGTTAGTGATTGCTCGCATTGATTGTGCTAGTACGAAGAGGAGGTTGCATGAGTCCATTGGTTGGAACAGGGGGTTTTATTGGGAGATGGTTCTTAAGGGAGCGGTTCCTAAGCCGCCCTCATGATAAGATGATGGAAATCCGAGGAAAAGTCAAAGAATCGGACAGGATAAGGACCTTCAGAGCCACGGGGACCAACTAGTGACTCTAGTAGAGATTTTATCATTTGTAGTAATCTTTTGTAAATCCACTAAACTAAACAGCGATGTCATTAGTAGGACTAGTCTTTTGAGTAGTATAATCATTAGATGTGACATGTAATGTATGACAATGCAACTTGTAACTTGTTGGTGATTAATGAAATGACTATCTTTTGGTTCTAATTCTATGTTGTGTTGTTGTTACCTTTCTTTTATTGTTTCTTCTAAATTGTCCTTTTGCTTAATACAATCATTGAATGAGTACTCATTATGATTTGATTTGTGTTGTAACAGGATCATGCCGCCAAAGCCTATGTCTGAGGCTCGTATGCGCGAGATTATTAGAGACCAAGTTACCACATCCATGAATGAATTTATGGCAAATATGAACCGTGGAGCCGGTGGTGATGGAATCGGTGGTGCTGGAGCCGGTGGTGCTGGAGCCGATGGTGCTGGAGCCGGTAGTGCTGGAGTCGGTGGTGATGGAGCCGGTGGTGCTGGAGCCGGTGGTGCTGGAGTCGGTGGTGTTGGAGCCAGTGGCGCTGGAGTCGATGGTGCTGGAATTGGTGGTGCCGGACAAGTAGAAGCCGAAGTTACTGGGTGTACTTACATGACCTTCATGAAGTGTAATCCACACACTTTTAAAGGCACTGAAGGTGCCGTGGGTTTATGTCAGTGGTTTGAGAAATTGGAATCTGTGTTTCGAATAAGTGACTGTAGGGAAAAGGATAAGGTAAAATTTGCAACCGCCACTCTCCAAGGTCGTGCGTTGACTTGGTGGAATGGAAGAACTGCTTCCATGGGTATTGATGATGCTAATGGTACTCCATGGGCTGAAGTAAGGAAGTGGATGACCGAGGAGTTTTATCCTCGAAGTGTGTTGCAAAGACTAGAGCAAGAATTGTACAATTTGAAATTAAAAGGGACTGACATTGATGGATATACAAACCGATTCCATGAACTGGCCTGTAGTGGCCCCAGAATGGTAGGGAGGCCTGAGCAGTAAAGGTGACGCAATACATTAGTGATTACTCGAAGAACATTACGGGGATGTGACCTGTCGCAACACCACTATTATAGGTGTCCTATGGCTTATCAGCTTATGGGATAAATAATCCAAGATAAAACTGATGAGGTTAATGAGGGTGAAAAGAGAAAAGGGGAGAGGAAATCGTTGGTGTCCGTGGTGACCACCGACGCAGATACAACTACCCGACAAAACTAAAGAAGCAATGCTGGAGCCATGACCAATGCTGTATCAAATGACAACGAGGTTTGTCCGAAATGTAAGAACAAGAAGCATAATGGGGATTGCTGGAAGTGTGGTAAGTTTGGGCACAAGACTGCTGCTTGTAGGTGCCTCGACAAGAGAGATGTGACTTGTTTCAATTGCAACAAAAAGGGTCACCTAAAGAGAGATTGCCCTACATTGAGAAGGAATGGTCAGGATGGAAATAATCGTAGAGCTGTTTACAAGTTAGGAGCTGTGGATGCTCAGCAAGATCCGAAAGTCGTTACTGGTACGTTCTTACTTAACAACCGATATGCTACTGCTTTATTTGATTAGTGCCGATAAAGTTTTGTATTTTACAAATTTTAGTACCCTAATTTGATAATTAATACCGGTTGAGTTAGATTACTAGCTATGAAGTCGAACGACCGACGGAAAAGTAGTATACCAATAAAGAGATTAATAGGATGTGGCACTTAGACCTTTTAAACCCATCTTTTTTCCAATCAATTGATGGTAAATAGAAATTGGGAAAGTTTAGACATCAATATTGGGAGATTGGGTTATCAAGAAATATATGCAGCTATTTTATGTAGGAGAGAAAAAATTAGGATTCCCCTAGAAGTAAGAAGTGGTTATCAAAGGCATAGAGAATAATTCCATTGATGACCAGTTTCTTGCATTAAGGCTCAAAAGTATATCGAGAAGGGTTGTGAGCTATTCTTAGCTCAAGTAACTGAACAAGAATCGAAGGAGAAACGATTAGAAGATGTTCCTGTTATCCGAGATTTTCCCAAGGTATTTCCCGAAGATTTACCCGGACTTCCGCCACCCAGGCAAGTTGAATTCCGTATTGATCTTATTCCTGGTGCTGCACCTGTGGCGCGTGCGCCATATCGCTTAGCACCGTCCGAAATGAAAGAGTTGTCCAAGCAGCTGCAAGAGTTGTTGGAAAAGGGTTTTATTCGACCGAGCTCTTCACCATGGGGAGCTCCAGTGTTGTTTGTGAAAAAGAAGGATGGATCGTTCCGAATGTGCATTGATTATCGTGAACTGAACAAGTTAACGATCAAGAATCGATACCCATTACCGAGGATTGATGACTTATTTGATTAGCTGCAAGGTTCTAGTGTTTATTCAAAGATTGATTTGCGGTCTGGTTATCATCAACTTCGCATACGCGAGGAAGACATTCCAATTACAGCGTTTAGAACTCGTTATGGACACTATGAGTTTCAGGTAATGCATTTTGGACTGACTAATGCACCTGCAGTATTCATGGACTTGATGAATCGCGTGTGCAAGCCCGTAATCATGAAAGTTCGTAATTGTATTCATCATGACATATGATCTATTCCAAGAATAAAAGATGAACACGGTAAACATTATAAGACTAACTTGAATTTGCTAAGGAGCGAAAGTTGTACTCCAATTTCGAGTGTGATTTTTTGGCTTGATTCCGTTCAATATCCTTTGGTCTAAATGAAAGATAGAAAAGGAGTTCATGTTGACCCCTGCGCAGATTGAACCATCTAAAAATTGGGCTGACCGACACACCAACGAAAGTGCGATAATTTTGGGTTAGGCAGGTAATTATCGAAGGGTTTATTAAGGATTTTTCTCCTAATATCCAAACCATTAACTAAACTCACTCAAAAAAATAAGCCGTATGTGTGGGGGCGAAGATGATGAGAAGGCATTTCAAACATTGAACTGAAATTATGTAGTGCCCATATTATCACTACCTATAAGGAACGAAGACTTTGTGTGTTTTGTGATGCGTCTCTTAAAGGATTTGAGCTGTGTTGATGCAGCGAGGAACAAGTGATTGCGTACGCCTCTAGACAACTTAAAAGAATGAAGTAAAATTATACGACCCATGACTTGGAGTTGGGAGCGGTGGTTTTTGCTCTTCGATTATGGAGACATTATTTGTACGGCACTAAATGTACGGTATACACCGATCACAAAAGCCTACAATATATTTTGGATCAAAAAGAGCTAAATATGAGGCAGCGTAGATGGATTGAACTTCTGAGTGACTACGATTGTGTTATTCGTTATCACCCGGGAAAGGCGAATGTGGTCGCTGATGCGTTGAGCAGGAAGGATAAGGAGCCGATTCGAGTGCGTGCTTTAGTGGTAACGGTACATAACAATTTACCCGAACAAATTCGAAATGCACAAGTTGAAGCGTGCAAGGAGGAAAACATTGGTGCCGAAGGATTCCGTGGCGAAGGGGAGCCGTTTGAAGTTAGATCCGATGGTACGAAATGTCTGAAGGGACGAGTATGGTTACCATTATTTGGAGGATTGAGAGACCTAATCATGTTGGAATCTCATAAATCAAAATATTCCATTCATCCTGGATCGGATAAAATGTACCATGATTTGAGAAAGTTATACTGGTGGCCGAAGATGAAAGCTGATATTGCAACATATGTCAGTAAGTGCTTGACATGTGCTAAAGTCAAGGCTGAACACCAAAAGCCGTCAGGATTACTTCAGCAGCCGGAAATCCCTGTTTGGAAATGGGAGAGAATTACAATGGATTTCATTACAAAGCTTCCAAGAACACCATCTGGATATGATATAGGTCATTGTAGACAGATTAACTAAATCCTGCTCACTTTTATTTTCCGATGAATTGAGAAGTATAAAAATTGAGAAGCTCACTCGATTGTATTTGAAAGAGATGTTTTAGGCATGGGTGCCTGTGTCCGATTATTATCAACAGAGACCCTCGTTTCGCTCAAGGTTTTGGAGATCTCTTCAAAATCTTTGGGGATAAAATTTGAATATGACACTGCTTACCCACCTGAAACGATGTTCAGAGTGAAAGGAACGTACAAACATTGGAAGACATGTTGCGTGCTTGCATGATTGACTTTGGTAGTGGCTGGGATAAGCACTTACCTTTGGCTGAATTTTCATACAATAATATTATCACGCTAGTATTAAAAGCGCACCTTTCGAAGCACTATACGGAAGAAATGGTAGATCCGCCTGTAATGTTGGAGTGAAGTTGAGATGCCCAACTTACGGGACCAAAATGATTCGCGAAACGAACAGAGATGATAAGCAAATCAAAACCGATTATTAGCTGCTACGTGAGTAAGACAGAAAAGTTATGCGGATGTGAGACGTAAACCTTTGGAGTTCGAAGTAGGTGACAAAGTTATGCTGAAAGTATCACCGTGGAAAGGTGTTGTTCGATTTGGAAAACATGGGAAATTAAGTCCCCGTTATATTGGACTAATCAAGATTTTATCAAGAATAGGCCCGGTGGCATATAAACTGGAATTACCCCGAGAACTTCAAGGAATACACAATACATTCCATGTATCTAACTTGAAGAAATGTCTATCAGACGAAGATCTGGTTATCCCTTTGGATGAAATAAGGATCGACGAGAAATTACATTTCATTGAAGAACCAATTGAAATTGTGGATAAAGAGGAGAAACAACTCAAGCAAAGTCGAATCCCAATAGTTAAAGTTCGATGGAACTCAAGGCGTGGATCAGAATACACTTGGGAAAGAGAAGACCAAATGTGGAAGAAGTACCCACATCTTTTTGACTTTAACAAGAAAAGGGCAAGAAAATGAATCGATCTTCGAGGCCGAAGATCCCTTTTTAGGAAGGAAGGCTGTGACAATCTGTCAATTTCAGGTCGTTATTTTATTCTCGAGTAATAAGAAGACAAGATTGAGGAATCGAGCACCGGGACGGCGCTCCCTTAAGGAGGGGAGGATGTAACATTCCGTATTTAAGGTTACTATTTACTCTGAGCTTTATTTCTATTTTCATTTTTAAGTGAGTTATTAATTTTACGTTTACCCGATTTAGTAAGAATTTTCCAGTTCTTAGCTTTGCGTGAGCCGTATTTAGAAATCTATTCCGTCTTCGCATCTTAAGTGATTTAATAATCTCATAATATTCCTCGACGATTATAATTTTCATCATTTTTATTTTCCGTTGTGTTTCGCGTTTACGTAAATTCTTGCTAAAACTCGCATTTTTACCTAAAACATTACCTTTTCTTAATTAAACTTACAATACACTTTAATTAAACTTTTATAAACTAAAAATAAAAAGAAAAAAAAATTAGATTTTCCCAAACCCAAGGCCCTATGGCCGGTTCTACATGACCACACTCAACCTTTTTTTCTCTTTTCTATAAACCTAACTATACTTTTTCATTTTCCCCATACATGCAAGTAACTCTTCATTCCTCAAAATTCAAATCCTCTCTTCTTTTGGTCTCCATTTCTGCCGAAATTAGAGGAAGGTTAGAAGCTTGTTAATCTTGTGGTCATTGGTTCGAATCAGCCCACACAAGAAAAGAGGGTGTTCTTGTTTGATTCACTAGCCTTAACCTTCTTTTTGTAAGCTATATCTTTCTTTTATTTGTCCTACCTTTTTATTTCTTGTTTTCTTTAATTTTAATCCATGAAAATGGATGTTTAAGTTCTGAATATATATATGTGATGATGTTCTTGAGGGTATTTTCATTTAGTTATGGCATTTTGTTAGGTCTTGGATGATTAAAAATGAAGTTTATAAAGGTTTTAAGTTGAAATATGAGGACTGTTTTGAAAACAGTAGCAAGACGTGTGATTATCTAAAAATATTTGGCCTGGAGACTATGATTAAATTATATGACTGGAAAGATACATGTCTTAGCATCATAGGATAGTTGGATGCTCAACCAACTCCTTGGGATGAGTGAGTTATGGCCAAAACAAGAAAATAGTCAATCTGGACAGATGATTGGAAATACGAGTTTAAACTCCATATTTTTCCATAAAGAATAGACTTAAGGTTGGGTCAGTATTAGACATCACAAGGAAACCATATCCTTTGACCTCACCTTCATTGCTATCATGGTTTGGGATTTATGGCTATTTTAATAAAGGGTAAAAATTTTACTAACTTTCTGTTTTGGGACAACCAGGGGTAAAATGGTCTTTTCACATAGTTACGAAACTTTGTAAATTATGAGACTTACATTTCTGGAAACTAGACACAAATAGATTTCCAGGGGTAAAAGCCTCACCTATAGAACATTTATGAGCTAGGAGATATGAGTCCATGAAATTAAGTTAAATTTAGAAACCTAGTTTTTACGTCTAGTCAAAAATTTAAAAACGTATGGTACACCGTGATAAATAAAAGTTAGAAGCCGAAACTTAGTAGATGTTCATTTGACTATAAGACCAGGTCACATATTTAGTACATGTTAAACACATAGAAGACTATGAGAATAAAACTTGGGGAATTATAAATTGTTGATCATCATATAAGATACATGTATATATATACATATTTAAATTTTGAATTTTATTTTATCGACTAGAAACCTAAGACCCGTTACAATTTGTATAGGTCTTGGTTGATTGACGCGCCTACTTTCGAAGTTTTTATTCATCGATATTCTCGTCCGACATCACTAAGTGAGTTCATAGCCTCGCATTTTTACACTTTAATTGTTTTATAAACCCGCGAGGGAGATAACATGCTTGTTTTTAAAATAGAACACAAGGGACCCGAATGTATGCTAGTAGCCTTGATTATTATAAGTTAGCTTAACTCGCTAGATAAAAGACCCGCGGAAATCATGAATTGTTAATTGCCGGGAAAAAGGCATACGCTTATACATGAAATAGTACTATTTGGAGGCTACCACCTCCAATCCGTGACGACTAGCTATCGTCATGTGTCGGGAATATGACACCACGGATGCATTGTATAGAGAATAAGATACACTCATAGCGAGGGTGTATAGTGGGCATTATATTGAATATATGGTAAGGTTCGATGTCATGAGGCTTATAATAATCCCCCGATATAACTTTGTATGGCCACATCGTTGTATCCAGATGAATATTGAAAAATGATACTTGTGTTCGGAAATTATTTTTATTGTTTATATATATAAACTCTATGGATTCACTCAACATTATTGTTGACTTTTAGCATGTTTTATCTCAGGTCCTTGAAGGTAATTCGGCGATGGAGATATGAAGGCCCGCTAAATAATTATTCATTCGAAAATGTTTTGTAAAACGTTGTATGATGTTGTTAAACTTATTGGGACCGTGATGTAAACTTTATTTTATTCAAATGAATGAAATTTTTCTCAAAACGCCTCTTTTTGAGTAGTTTTCTATGATTTGAGTTATTGTGCTACGACGTAACACCATTGGACCCTTCCGCTGACCGAGCTGAATTGAGGGTGTTACACTTATAGTACTGATACGAGCCACTGGAGCATAAGTATCAAAGTAGTATATTCCTGACTTTTGTTTAAAGCCCTTAATGACCAGCCTTGCCTTAAACTTTTCAATAGTTCCATCTACCTTCAGTTTTCTTTTGAAGATCTAGTTGCAACCAAGAGGTTTGCAACCTGGAGGTAGATTAGCCAACACCCAAGTGTTGTTGCCCGTGATGGAGTCCATCTCATCGTTAATTGCTTCTTTCCATAAAGCAACATCCTAGGAATTCATTACTTCATCAAATGTTTTGGGTTCATCCTTAACATTAAAGCAATAGGAGTGTTGGTCAGAGACCTTATCCATTGTTCCTTTAATTAAGTATAATTGAAATTCAGGTCCAAAATCCTTTAGAGTCCTATTCCTTTTGCTTTTTCTATGCTCAGATTCAGGTTGTTGAACAACCTCATCAGTGACCACTTTAGGGACCACTAAACCACCAATGTCTTCAGTTCCTTTAAGAATACTGAGACTTGGTCTAGGGACTAAAGAGAATCTATTCTCATCAAAGATAGCATCCCTTGATTCAATTATTGAGTTAATTGCAACTGAATCATTAGGTTCAATAACATAGAACCTAAAAGCCTTGGAATGCTCAGCATATCCAACAAAGATGCATTCAATGCCTCTTTCACCCAAAGTTTTCAGCTTTGGATCAGGGAGTCTTACAACTGCCCTACAACCCCAAACCCTAAGGTAGTTCAGGTTTGGTTTCCTTTTAGTCCAGAGTTCATAAGGGGTAATCTTGTTCCTTTTATTAGGAACCCTATTTAATAAATAGCAAGCTGTTAACATAGCTTCACCCCAGAACCCTTGACTCAGTCCTGAGTAGGACAACATGGAATTAACCATTTCTTTTAGTACTCTATTTTTCCTTTCAGATATACCATTTTGTTGTGGAGTATAGGGGGCAGTCGTTTCATGGATAATACCAACAGACTGAAAATACAGAGTATCCATGTACTCACCTCCCCTATCAGTCCTAAATCTTTTGATTTGGGACCCTTGTTGTAATTCAACTTCAGTTTTGAATACTTTGAATTTATCTAATGCTTCATCCTTTGAATGTAATAAATAAACATAACAAAACCTAGAAGCATCATCAATAAATGTCACAAAGTATTTTTTATTCCCCAGTGAAGGAGTAGCATGCAGATCACATAAATCACTGTGGATCAGCTCCAAAACTTTAGTTTCACGTTTTACATTTTGAAATGGTTTCTTAGTTATTTTGTTCAGCATGCAAGTCTTACACTTTTCAGTGTCCATGTCAAAAGCTGGGATTAACCCATCCTTAGACATATCTTGCATCCTCTTAAAGTGGACATGGCCCAGTCTAGCATGCCATAAGATTGAATCATTCAGTTTAGAGGTTGACATAAAGGCTGAAGCAATATTATCATTAACAATATTAAGCCTGAACATTTGATTACTCAAATAACCAAAACCAATAAACACACCATGTTTGGATAAAACAAATTTATTAGATTCAATCACTTGTTTATAACCACAATTATTCAAAACACTACTAGAAACCAAATTCTTCCTTATATTAGGAACATGCAAAACATTAAACAACGAAACAATCTTTCCAGAACTAAACCTAAGATCTACACAACCACGTCCATGCACCAGGGCTGTTGACTCATTTCCCATGTGAAGAATAGATCCATCATTCAGCGACTCATAGGTCTTGAACCAGCATCTATCTTTACACACATGAACAGTTGCTCCCGAGTCAACCCACCACGCAACATCATCATCCTGCACAAAATACGCTTCAGATATATATATGTAACATAATAAACCTGGAAAGATCTATTAAACATATTCTGACCTTTCAGTGAGTTGTTAGAACCATCCACTGAACCATTTGTGCCTGAACCATTGGCTTTGTTGCCAACTTTTCCACCTTTGCAATCCTTTTTCAAGTGTCCATGTTTCCCACACTTCCAACAAGTCACTTTGGACTTTTTGTTAGGATCAGTGGTATGTGCTTAATTACACATACCTTTTACCATAAAAAAACGGACTTAAATGACCAAAAATAAACAAAAAACTGCCAAATATATGTTTGTTTTGCATTTGTATTGTGCAGGGAACGGATATTCAGAAAAGGACGAAAAATAAAGCCAGAAACGACAAAACTGAGCACGAAATGGGAAAGTGTGAAAGACGAAGCAAAATCAAAGCCATAGAATCAATCAAGCCAAAAAGTCAACAGAAAAGTCAAATAGTCAAAGTCAAAACCAACCCCGACAAAGTCAAAGTCAAAAGAAAGTCAGAGCAAAGAAAAATATAACTTAAGGGACTGTAATTGCCAATCCCCAAAGTTATATTACAAAGGAAACAAAGACAAGGGCTGAATTTGCAATTTAGTTAAAATACAAGTAGAGGGGGCATTTCTGCCAACCCCTCTTACTTGTATTACAAAGGGACTAAGTTTGCAATTAGAGTTATAAGGTTGAGGGGGCATTTCTGCCAAACCCTCAACCTTGTATTACCATCAAGGACGAATTTTGCAAACAAAAGCATATGGTTGAGGGACCAATGTTGCCAACTAACCAAACCTTTACCCTATCACCCCAAACTTGTTTATAACAGGTTTTCCCGCCATAACCATACCCAAAACCCAAAGCAACTCACGGGTGTTCACCCACCTCTTTACCCTGCAACCCCAAACATCACAAGGGTAAAACCTTCATTCCCACTCCACTAAAACCCTAATCCATGTTGGCAATCCCCCTTTCCCCAAGAATTTAAATTTTCGATGGCTATGATGAATCCAAAGGAAGCACAAATGAAAATTGAAGGCTGAGATTGCTTTGAGCTTTTCACTCACAACACAAGCACACTTGTGTTTCCGTCTCAGCAAAGAAACACAACCAAGAAGAAAACAAAAAAGGAGAGAGGCCAAGACCCTAGCTCGCTTTTCTATTTGGTGAGGGTGATGTTGATGATGTTGGTGATTTGGGAATGTAATCAATTGAAGATGAAGAAGTGTCTTTGGTTGATGGTGTTTTAGAGGGTGCATTAGGAGCACTAGGTGATGAATTTAGAAGTTTGGGTGATGGAGTTTTTGTGTCATCTTGGGTTAAATCCACAAACAATTGTTTTGGTAGAATGATGTTAATTTTTGGTCTCTTGGAGACTTTGGAAATAGAGGCTCTAGTGGAGGCCATGGAGGTTTATGGTGGTTGATGATGAATGGTGAATTGGTGATATGCATTTGGAGGGAATTTATAAGAAGAGATTTGTTTGAAAATGGAATGAATTTGAATAAGTTTAGGATATTCCAAATTTTGTTCGAGCATTCTGGGTAAATATAGCTGATACAAGGTAAAAGAGGGAAAAATACTGTTTTACCCGTGAAAATCTATGGGCGGTCCCCTTAAAATTAAGGGGGCCGGCCTTGATGAATTAAGGGGGCCGCCCACTGTTGGTTCCATTTTTCATAGAAAATCGATTTTTCTTAAAATTTTTGTAAGAGTATTTTTATTTGGTGATTTATTTGCAGCAAGCCCTATAGATTTTTTATAAGCACATTTAATCATATAACATATAATAAACACGTTGAATCATGAAACCAAAGTGGCATAGCTAATTGATTTAATAAAACAACCAAAGGTTTAAGGCATCATAGCAAACAAGTAACTATAAGATAACCAATACATAAGTCTTTTCGAATAAATCGGATGATCACCACACAAGTTGTTAATAACATACACATAATTAAGTTAGAAATTGTTTCAAACTAAGCTTAGGGTCTTTGTATGGAGTGTACGGGTGCCTTTTTTTAAGATTTGGTCTTGTGGTATCAGGCTTGGTGATGTTGATCTTCTTTTGATAACTTTCAACTCAAGTTGGAAGATCCTCGACTCGCTTCTGAATAACCAGACTTCTGGTGAACATTCTTAGGGCTATTGTGAAGTCAGCAACATCATCCCCTGAAAGATTTGTGAGCCGATTTTGAACCACAAGAATTAACATATCCTCGAAATCATTGATCCAAAGTCATGGAAAGTCACCTTCCTTGAATCTGTATAATACGTTATCAACTCTTCTTACTACAATCTCTCCAAATATACTCCCGAGATCATTTCCTCCACATAACCTTGACATGAGTGACTGCCAGAATACGTTTTGTAGAATATACATCTCCTCTTGATTATATGCCTCTTGCATATGCATAGAAGGACTTACGTTATTGTCTCCAATATGAGATACCCTATAACGCATATGTATCATAAGCAACTTTAACAAGACTCCATATGTTTGGAACCATGTCTTCAATGCCTGGTAGATCATACTTAGCGGCCTTTATCTTGGTAGTAGACATCATGTATGTCATAGTCGAAATTCCCTCCTATGTAGATATTTAAGATCATTGTTATGAAGAATTTCGAGATGTAATCTTTGACGTTTTCCTACGCGTATCAAAGATGAAAGGGGTGTTCGAAAGATAAAAAAGATATCACCTCCCTTCAAGATTTTTCCCCAACAAGTTTCTGAAAGAGCCTTATAGCATTTCTTCAAATCATATTCTAATTCAGCATATTAGACGGGTGCCTTTAGTAGATCTGAATGCTGGTCCATCAAGACCTTCTTGAGTTAAATCTTAAAAAAATTTTTTTTTCAGGCCATTCAAGGACGTATGAAGAGAAGTCTATTGAGTTCTCATCAATTCATCAAAGCCCTTCCAATATTTATATCAGTAGAAAGTGAAGCTGCTAGAGTCATTAACCAATTTTGGGTTGGTCCTTCCTTAGTAGTCTTGCTAATATTCCAGTTAGGGTCAGTGGGATCTTAAGGTGGTGTAGGTTTCTTGAACCAGTCACGTCTAGAGACAGTCTCATTCCCTTGGTTTAATCAACCATTATTTACCCAGATTCCCGATCCTTGATCTTGTGGCATGTCTGAGTTTGCAACCTTGAACACTAGTTCCTCTGATTGAACAGACTTTCCAGAAGATTTTGGTTGAGACTTGGTGCCTTTAGAAGAGCCAGACGTTGAATCTTTCTTTTTCGGACCAGTGGTTGGTTCTGCATCTTTGCTTAGCTTTCTTTTCTTTAACCCTCGGTCTAATCCAGCGGAAGGCTCTTCATCTTTATCCTTGTCTTTCGCACGTGCTTCAATGCATATACATCATAAGAATAAGAAGAAATCTTTGTCAAGGACGTAAAGATTTTTTCAAACTAACATAGCAATGCTCGGTGTTTTGGGACCGTCAGATTATGACTACTTTTCCCCATCTTATCGAGAGAATTCTACATTAACTCAAATTCAGTAAGTGTAGAAGCAGCCTCATAAGTAGATTGTGGTTGAGAAGACACCTTTGCTAGAGTAACTTCATCACGTGATTCTTTAATCCACTTTTCGTCACAGATGGAGTCGAAGTTACACACTTCCTTGGGTAGAACCTCTGAGCAGCTGATTTTTTTACTAATTACTCTTTGATTCTTGCCCGTGAGAGACCTTAAAAGGAAGTTCATGAATGTCTTCTCTGATACCCTCCCAACCTTGTGTCTAGATGTTCATCAACTAAAGATGTCACTTAAGTGTGTAGATGGTCCTTTTTAATTTTAGCAACTTTTTTTCCAATGTTGTTATTCTATCGTTGAATCAAAAGACTGATGCGAAGTCAGGAAGTGTTGATAGACGATTTGTAGTTTCAATTATCAGCGGTGGAGTGTGTGTTGTTAGTATTGGTGGAGGAGTGAAGGTTTGTAATGATTGAGGAATGTTTGTGAGTACAGGTGATGATTCAATGATAACAAAAAACTGTAATGTAAAAGAGTGGGTGGCCTGATTCTTGGGACTTTCATGGTGGACATTAACACTAGTGAGAAAACAGAAAAAAAAACGAAGCAAATAAAAACATAAGCAAAAAATGAAATCAATATTAGAAACCATAATAAAATAAAAATAAAAAATAAAAATTTTAAAAGAAGAAAATCGCAAGACATACAGCCTCCGCAACAAATATACCCCAATAAACACCCCACCAACACCCCACCCAACCCCCAATCATCCACACCCCTCCCACGAACAAAAATACCTTCAACCAACCACCCCCCAAAACCCTCACCCACAAACAAACCCAACCACAACCTCTTCACTCTACCAAAAAGAAAACAAACTAACCCACACCAATGCCTCACATCAAGTCCACACCCAATCCCAACCCCGCACCCCCCCAAATCATCCCCCACCCCCCGAAACCCCCAAAAACCCCCAAAACACTAAACAACACAAACAACAAAACCCTCCAACAACCAATCACACCTCCTTTCCCGTCCCCAAAACCCCCCCCCCCCCCCCCCAAAAAAACCCCACACAACAACAGTTATAAAACTGTACCCAAAATCCCCCACCGCCCCCCCCCAAAAACTCCCCTGACGACCCGCACCAAAACCCCCCCCATACCCATCTACCCCCAAATCCCACTAACAACACACACTCCCATACCCAACCGCCCCTACCCCCACGCCCCAAGCAACTCCCAATACACATTCCCACCCCTAACACACTGATCACCCATCCCGCCCCCTCCACCCTACAGCAGAATAACACCCCAATTTTCGCTACCCCCCACTCAAACCACAACCCCCAAAACCCTCCGCTCCCCCCAACACCTCGCCCCCACCGCCACACAAATCCCCGCACCACAGCCTCCAACTTTAAAATTCCACCCCCCCCTTCCCCAACCCCATACACTCCTCGGCAAACCCCGGTTGCCAAATATCCAACCCTCCAAATCCCAAAACCCCGCCCCCCCCACATCCCAAAAAATCACCCCATCCGAACAAGACCCCAAGCCCCCAAAAAACACAACAAACATGCACACACCCCCCAGCACACCCCCATCCACGACCCTCTAGCCAAACGCTCCCAATCCCCCCCACGATCCCCAATGCTCCTCCACACCACACCCACACCAAGACATCTAAACCAGCCCAGCCCCTCCCCCACCACCATCCCCCCCTTCCAACCTACCCAACCTTACCACAAAAACCTCCCGCCACAACCACCCCCCCTCGAAAAAAGTCACCAACAACCCCTAATTCAAAACACGCCAACAAACGTCATACTACCCCACACACAAACCACCCCCCGACTTCCAACGACTTGCCGCCCCCAAAAACGGCAACGCTACCCACCCCCCTCCCCTCGCCCCATAAAAAACGCAACCCGCCATGTTCCCTTCCCCTACCACCCCACCCCACGCATACAACCCCCCCCCCCAACCCCCAAAACCCAACACCCCCGGCCCATACAAAACCCCTCAAAAACCACTCACCACCCAACTATACATTTTCCCACCCACAGAAATTCTCACACTACCGACAACTTCGCACCGTTACACACATCCCTCCCTCCCCGCAGGTAGAGTCAGATCCCCCACAGCCGCACCTCCGACCACCCTATCCCACACCCCAAAACCCAACCCACAACCCCCAAATCCCGCCTCCACTTCACCTAACCCCTCCACCAGCCACCATCAGCCCAGAACCCTCAACCATTCCTCAGAAAACCGACCCCTCCACAACCCCCACCTCCCCGACACCAAAACCCCCGTCCCCCCCCAAAAACAACCCCCCTCTATCCATCCCAAACCCCCCCCCGCACCCACCACCCCGGGGCGGGGGAGGGGACCAACTGCCCCCCACAAACCCCCCACTCTTCACCCCCCACAACAATCCTACACCCCACACCCCCCCCTGCAACCCCCCTACTCCGCCCACAACCCACAACAATAACCAATCAAAACCCATGCAGTCACAACCAGCCAGCCAAAAAAACCACCCCAAGCGCCAAACCAAACCAATCCAACCACGTCCCAGAAAAAACCCAACATCATCTACCTCATCCACACATCCCCAAACGTCCAAAACGTCCCCTAACTCATGCCCCCCCGCCCACTACTCCTTCCCAACCATACAAACAACGAACAGTAACCATGTCACCTACAACATCATCCCCCCCCATAGATCTTGAGTACGACCTCCCAATAATTCAAATCCTTGTATGCGAGATCAAACATAACAGCAACAGCACCCTCTACCTTGCACAACCACTTTACAGTCTGATGTGGGTTTTATAGGATCTTGTGCTACAACAACAACAAATTGGCTGTAGTATCACCATTCCTTATCTTCATCACTCAATCTCATCATCTTCAGATTCATTTATTCTTGATCAACTTCCTCCTCTTCTTGATTATCAACAATCAGATTCTTCATCTTGTCTCTGAATGAATTCCTTGGCTCTTCACTTTCATTCTCCCTAGTCCACGTGCCTTCTCACTTTCCTCTTGTAACGTTGTTGCATTACGTCTTCATCCATTACCCTGGAGACACTATTCACAGATCTCAGTAAAAGATCATCTACTGTCACATCTCGGGAAACCCCTGTTTATCAACCATTTTCTTCACTTATGACGGTAGGAGTGATCTTTTCAACACTTAGAGGTTTTTCAGCAACTGTACCAGAACCACTAGGATATGTCTTATGAAAGTCCCTTAAGCTCTTTTTCCTTACTTCTTTCAACTGAGCTTTTTCAGCCAAAGCTACTTCAGATAATAGATCAATACCTTTTCCACGTGAAACATCCACCTTTTCCTTTCCTGTAGACATAGTCTTCACTGGAGTCTCTCTAAAGACAATACCGCAAGCTGTAGTAGTTAAAGATTTCCTTGGCAGATCCTCTTACGACACGTTGCCTTTCTGGACAGGTTTCTTCATACTGCTTGGACAGGAATACTAACTTTCTAGATGGAGACGCTTTTCATGAATTTCTAGCAATCTTGGGAGGTACAACACCTGTAGCAAGCCAAGTTAAGTCATGTAAGCCTGAATCCTTCATCACAGGACTGGTCAAACTCAGATAGTAACAACTCCATAGATCTGAGATGATTCTTTTGCAGAGATAAATCTTAAGGAGGTAATTAAGTAGTCATCTTTGGAGGTGTGCATCCTAATTTTTTCTCTCCAGGAGATTAACTTTTCTTGAATAAGAAAGTGGTGAATGATAGTTTGGTGAAAGCTATGGTAAGTTAATCTTTTCTTGCTTTTTGTAGACTCTGTTTTCAATCTGGTAGATGAAGTCTTCCCACAGTAATTCTACATAGTCTACGTTTTTCTAATGGAACATACCCCAAATCAAGAACACTAGTCATTCCAGATAAACTTTAGTTGATAAGAGCAGCAAAAGTTCTCCAGGGTTGATGCATCTGATCGACAAAAACATCATTGAGTGAGTTGATCTCCCCAGAATGACCGAGTTCTCTTAAGAAAGACACAATGTCTTCTTCAGAAGGAAGGGGATCAAATTCTCTACCATATACTCTTGGGCAAATCTAAAAGATATCTCTGAAGACTTCTAAAGTAAGCTTGAATCATTTCTTCTTCTCAATCTTGAATCTGTAGAAGTTGTCATGCTTGTACATAGAATTCCAAAACTGGTGCATGTACACTTCAGGGACATCCGTAGTGATGAGAAATGCAGGATAGCATGGAGTAAGATCGATAACATCCAGAACGACTTGAAATGTAGGTTCTCTTGGTGTCAACCGGCGTGGGATTCTTCCATTGCATTTTCTGATATCAATTCTGTTTTCTTTAGGAACAAGCTCAAGATCAAGCTTGGTTTGTTGAGTAGTGATGGAAGACATGATTCTGCTAAGATTTGTCATATACTGTTCATATACAAACAAATATAGATAGAAAATTTAGACCATGATGCACGATTATTGATGCAAGATAGGATTTACAACAGGGGATAGGCAAACAAATACAAGTCAAACAAATGATACACGTGTACACAATGCAAAGAACTAATACACATCCAAACAATACAGAGAACTAGTACACATATACACATGACAAGCATACATACACATATATCACTTTAACTATAGGCAAATTATTGAATTTAAGGCAATCACAAAGGATTTCTAAGGAAAATTAGACCTACATTAATCACTAAGTGACATGATATGGATTAATTAAACTTAGACTAGGTTATTAGATTGGATTACCAAGATAACAAGATTAGTTCTACAAGGAAAATCAAGTATAGTTCGCCTATAGGGAGTGTATAAAAAAAAAAATCCGCCGAGGTTAAGCACTCTTCGTGATAGTTTTTCGCCTTGTTTAATCACATTATGTAAGGTTCGCCTAAAAATTTCATGTATAATTCGCCTTTACAAAAGTGTATTGTACGCCTGAGTAATCTTGAACGTATAGTTCGCCTGTTTTAAAGTTGAACGTATAGTTCGCCTGTTATAAGTGTGGGTATAGTTCGCCTGTGTAAAATGAACGTATTGTTCGCCTGTGTAAATAGGTTTATGTATAGTTCGCCTATGTAAAAAAAATTCCCAAACATTTTAACCTTTTTTAAGCCACAATATCTAGCATTTCATGATCACTTACATCAAGGAATCATTCTAGCATTTTTAACATACGGATTTACCACAAACATCTTGATTTAAGTCATATTCGACCCATATGAACACGAAACCCAAAAATATTCAAGATTTTTCATACTAACATGTTAAATGACACTTAAATGCACACAAACATTCATTATAAAAATTCTAAACCGAAACCCACAAACTTTTTCAAGTTTTTACCCACTTTTACTTAGTTCGACATTCAAGAATCAATCAATACCCGCGAAGGAGTTAACCCCATTAAAAACTGTTAAAGGTGCAACAAATAGACCCCAATAGGACTAAAACCCCTCACCCAATTTAAGATTCCATACACGTTTTGAAGGTGAAGCAATTTAAATCGACTTTTAGGGTTTTTCTATCATAAAATTCATGATTGGGTCAAATTATGGTAGATTGAGCATCATAACATGTGTACCTCTAGCTTAGAACGTAATTTGAATGAAATCTTGAGGGTCTTAAAAATCAACTATGGAGGATATAGGGTTTATCTGTGTGTGACGAGAGCAAAGTATAAGGGAGGGAAGTAATTGTTTAAAACAAGGAGTTTTGGCATAATTGCCTCCCTGATTGTTTAATGGTAACTTTTCCCAACTTTTCTTTAAGAACTTATCCAAAAGCAAACTAATAGTTTCCTAAGTTGTCAAAACTAGTACCCTAAGGTTTAGTAAATATGAATAAATTAATCACACATTGCATTAATAACCCCTTAAGATTAAACAATAACGAAATAAAGCCCCTATTAAGTTTTGACATTTATCAACACCCCTTTAAATATTCACCCGACACCATTAAAACCTTTTCCGATTGACACCTTATTAATTCTAAAGAAGATGATTTTGACAGTTTCTCCCTCTCAAATAATGACCTGTTTTCTATTGAAAGAGTTGTAGTCGTTATTTGATTGTTCAAAATTAGCTTAGAAAAATGATGATCTGATGAATCTGAAAGATGATTATTATTTTATATTTTAAAAATCAACACCCAAGAAAAATAAGATTTCTCTATTTTTGACAACAAAAACGCACTCAGGCAAGAAAACGTACACTTATGGAATATAAGAACCACGGGTTGTGATGCAAAGTAATCACAAGCCTTTGAATGAATATAAAGTAATTCATTCCCGAGAAAAATAAATTTCCCGTTGTGAGGTCAAGTTGTCTTTTTGACGACATACTTGCCTTGAAGATGATGACCGGGTTACTATCGGAAATAATAGCAAGCCATTTTGGCATGTTTTGAAAGCTTTTGAAACTTCTGCTCGAACTTCATTTACAGCCTCGTATCATTATTAAATGACATTTCTAAGGCCGTAAATGTTATCGATTTTCAGAAGACATGCCAGAGATACATATTTTTATATTTTTTTGATTTTTTAATTTTTTCTTTTGTTTTTGTAAAATTTTATAAAAGGAAAATCTTTTTGGATTTTTATGTTTTCATATGTACATATATACATGATATGAGTTACCACCATCACTTGTCCGTTTCCTCTACCAGACATTTCAACATTTCTGGAGACATGCTTTTCATACCAAGCTTATCGATCAAGAAGTTAAATCTCTCTCGAGGTAAAGGTTTAGTAAAGATGTCAGCCAGTTGGTATTCAGTCCGGACAAAGTATAGCTCCACGATTCCATTCTCCACTTGCTCCTTTATGAAATGGTAGCGAATATCGATGTGCTTAGCTCTTGAATGTTGAACATTGTTGCAGCATAAAGCAATCGCACTCTTGTTGTCGCAGTACAGAGGGATCTTATTGAATTGAAAGCCATAATCTGTTAGCTGTGAACGCATCCAAAGGATTTGTGAGCAACACCCAGATAAGGCAATATATTCAGCCTCTGTACTCGATATGGCAGTGCTCTTTTGCTTCTTTGACGACCAGCTAACAAGTTTATCACCTAAGAACTGAGCGCTTCCCGATGTACTACGTCTAGTGTCTTGACACCCCGCGTGATCGGCATCTGCATAAGCTGTGAGTGACATATCAGTATCCTTCGAGTACCATAGACCCATGTTAATGGTTCTGTTAAGGTATCAAAAGATCCGTTTCATCGCTTGTAAGTGCTTTTCAGTAGGCTTAGCCTGATACCGGGCACATAAGCAGACAACATGGTTAAGGTCAGGTCTACTGGATGTAAGATACATTAAGGATCCAATCATGCCACGGTAAAACATAGCATCGAATGGTTTCCCCTGTAGATCTTCATCCAGTTTCTTGTTTTCAATCATAGGTGTGTCGACAGAATCAGTAGAATGCAAACCATATTTTTTAACAATTGCAGAAGCATATTTAGATTAGTTTATAAAGATACCTCTGGGACTTTGAGATATTTGTAATCCTAAAAATAATGACATTTACCCCATCATCGACATCTTGAACTTATTAGTCATCTGATTAGCAAACTCATCACACATGGCAGTATTAGTTGATGCAAATATTATATTGTCAACATAAATTTGTACCAGTAATATGTCGTTTCCAGTATGCCGTGTAAAGAGAGTTGGATCAACTGCACCTTTAGAGAATTGTTGAGAGATGAGGAAGCTGGACAACATATCATACCATGCACGTGGTGCTTGTTTTAGACCGTAAAGAGCCTTTTTGAGCTTGTACATATGTGATGGGTTGTCCTGATCAACAAATCCTTCTAGTTGAGAAACGTAGACCTCTTCTTTGAGCTCGCCATTCAAGAAAGCCATTTTGACGTCCATTTGGTAGATTATCATATTCTTGTGAGCGGCATTTGCTACGAAGATACGAATGGCCTCAATTCTAGCAACCGGTGCAAATGATTCCTTGAAATCGATTCCTTCTTCTTGTCTAAATCCTTGAGCAATGAGTCTAGCCTTATTCTTTAGTACCCCGCCAAATTCATCTGTCTTGACCTTATAAATCCATTTCAGCTTGATCAAGAATATGTTATCTGGACACGGCACCAATTCCCAAAATTCAAGTCTTTCAAATTCATGAATTTTTTCTTGCATTGCATCGATCCATGACGGTTCGGTCATTTCTTGTTTGAAGTTCTTGGGTTCTACTGAAGTAAGGAAGGCATCAAAATAACACCACACGACATCAGTTTTGAGTTGCTTTCTTGTAGATACAAAGCGAGAAGGATCACCAATCACGTTTTCTATAGGATAATCCTTAGTCCATCTACCAAGGTGTTCTAATGGAGTGTGGAGTTGTATCACATTAGATGATGATCCTTGAGAAGTTGAGTCTTCATTAGGAGAGTCATTAATTAGATCATCATGAAATGTTGGTGTTTTTGGTGATTCTTCAAAACCTTGAGAAATGATTAGAGAATGTTCATGTTCTTGTGATGAGGGAATACTTATTGATGGAGCATCCTGATCAATAGAAGTTGACATAGGAGAATCAGCTAGTATTTCAGCTCTTGGAGCAGCAGCTTCTAGAACTAGAGAAACAACAATTGTTGGAGGGTTAAAGTATTCATCGAACATTGGTTGAAATAACCGATCCCCAACATCTCTTATTAGTGGAAAGCAAGGTTGTTGAGAAACATGATTTGAACCGAGTCCTGTACTGGATGTAGCAGGAGTCATATAATGAAGCCCGGGTCCTGAACTGAATTGTTCAGAAGTCATAGATGTTAGCTCATCAAATGTTACATGAATTGTTTCAGTAATTATCTGGGTTCTTTTGTTGAAGATTTTGAATGCTTTCTTTGCAGGCGCGTAACCAACGAAAATCCTAATGTCTGCTTTTGCATCAAATTTTCCCAGATCCTCATGGTCATTGGTAGGATAACAAAGTGAACCAAAGACATTAAAGAATGATAAGTCTGGTTTCTTGTCTTGCATAAGCTCGTATGGAGTTTTGTTGTATCAGAGGCGTATCAAAGAACGGTTTTGGGTGTAACAAGCAGTATTGATAGCTTCGGCCCAGAGAAATAATGAAGCTTTAAAAAATATCAGCATAGTTCGAGCAGCTTCTACAAGAGTCTGATTTTGCCTTTCGACAACACCGTTCTGTTGAGGAGTACGAGCTACAGAAGTTTGATGCGTGATGCCAACTTTTTCATACCATTCACGAAGTGTTTGGTTGACAAATTCGGTTCCATTATCTGTTCGAACATTCTGGACTGTAGCATTGAAACGAACTTGTATGTTTTTAATACATTTGATGATGGTCGCAGGAGCTTCATCTTTTGTCTTCAAAAATCTGCCCAGGTAAATCTTGAGTAATCGTCGACTATCACTAAGATATACCTTTTATCGTTAATACTAGCCACATGCATCGGGCTACACAGATCCATATGCAAAATATATAGTTTCTCTTGGTTAGTGTCTTCAGCTTTAGGTTGATGAGAGGATTTTTTGCTTTTCCGTAATGCACATGCTGAACACAAATGATCTTTCTGAAATTTAAGTCTAGGAATTCCTCGTGCAAGACCGTCTTTAGCTAGCTTGTTCAAAGTACCGAAGTTAAGATGAGATAATCGTCGGTGCCATAACCAGCTCTTAGTCTTTGACGCTTTGGATAGAAGACAGATCGGAGATGATTTAAGCATGTCATCAAGAGAATTTGTGTACAAATTTGTGTCTCGGGACCCTGAAAGTATATCAACACCTTCTAAATTGCGAATAAAGCAAGTGTTTTTTCGAAATGCAACTTGTTGGGAATTATTCATTCCTGACTTAGTACCGTTAGTGATAATACTTAGTACCGATAGTTATAGTTAGTACTGACAGTACAAAGTGTTAAGTACTGCTTAGTTAGTTAGTACCGTTAGTAGAAAATAGTTAGTACCGTTTAAGAGATATGTATGAGATATTATAGGAAAAGATATGTATTATCTTTTATGCGTTTTGTAAGTCTGTTAGGGTTTATCCTTGGTCTATAAAAGGAACCCTCATGGCATAGTTAGAGATATCAGTTCAATATACATCTCATACAATCATATCTCATAGTTAGTAATCTGTAATCACTTTAACAGATTAATAGAAATCAAAGTTTAGTTTATTCATTGTTCTTCTTAATTACCTATTGTGTAGCATACCACAACCAATTTCGATATACAATAAGTATTCATAGTTAGGATTCTCTTAGTCAATCTGTATTTATACGAAGTTGGCTATCACCCTTGCAGGCTGCCAAAGGATCTATTCATGTTTGAGACTCCAAGTTTGGGTATCAGAGCCTGTGAGAAACTCTGAGTAAGAAGAACAAAAACCAGTTATAAATCTCTATCTTACAAAACTAATCATGTCTGGTTCACAAGATGAAATTCCACCACCACCACCACCATCATCATCACAAACACCAACACAACAAACTCCTCATACTGTATCAACCATCAAACTTCCTATTCTCAAAAAGGGAGAATACGATATATGGGCCATGAAAATGGAACATTATTTGGCCCATACAGACTATCCAATCTGGGAAGTTATACAAAATGGGAATGGTCCTGTATCAATCACCACAGATACACAAGGTCAAATCAAGGTTCTGCCTCCAAGGACTGCAGAAGAGATCCTAGCCAGAGAAAGAGAAAGAATGTAGGACCCTTTGATATGGCTTTACAAAAGGATTCATCTTGCTAAATTTCATAAGATGACTGATGCAAAAGAAATGTGTGATGCCATCAAATCCAGATTTGGTGGAAATGACGAATCAAAGAAGATGCAGAAGTATATTCTAAAGCAACAGTTTCAAGGTTTCTCTGTATCAAACTCAGAAGGACTACGTAAAGGGTATGACAGGTTTCAAAGTCTTCTAAGTCAATTAGAGATTCATGGGGCAGGTGTATCCACTGAGGATGCAAATCAGAAATTCCTTAGATCTCTACCTTCTGCCTGGTCTCAAGTTTCCTTAATCATGAGGACCAAGCCAGGAGTGGACAGTCTCAGCTTTGATGATCTGTTAATAATCTAAGAGTTTTGAGAATGATTGTAAAGGCTCTACTGCATTCATTCCTCTAGCTACGCAAATGTGGCCATTTGTCTTTGAGACACCTTAGCTCTGTACTAATGATGTTCAGTACGCTTATAGTGTTTTTAATACTTTTGGTCAAAAAACTCACGTATGAACCATAAACTCATCATATACCTTACTTGCAAATCAATCCAGTTGCCCATCAAATTGGTATCATGAGGACTTGGAAAACTGCTTGATGGAATTTGTACCTTAGAAGAAATGGACTTGAAATGGCAGGTGGCCATGATTTCGATGAGAATGAAAAGTTCTACAAATAGACTAGTAGAAAAGCTACATTTGATGCAAGGAACAGTTGGTTTTGATTAAAACCAAGTCGTATTTGTAGTGCTATTAATTGCCACAGACAGGGACATTTTGCTAGAGAGTGTAGATCCAAGGGAAATTAAAGATAGTTGGAGGAGAGATGCTTGGAAACTCTGGCAATAAGGATGGTGAGAGATCTCGGTAAGAGGAGGACTCTAAAGCATTGGTGACATTGATTGAGAAGGTGTAGATTGGACCAGTTACTCAGAAGAAGAAGAAGATTATGCTTTGATGGCTTGCAACAGCTCAGGCTCAGACACAGAGGTAACTTCCTGTTCAAATGAGTGTAAAGAGTCTTATGCTAAACTTAAAAACTATATGATGCACAGAGAGAACAACTTAGTGATTGAAGCATATTAATAAGGCATATACTTCAGGTTCTAAAGAAAGTTGAATTGAAGCACATTTAGTTGCTCATCAACAAGGTCAACTTTGGTAATGAGTAAAAGATAAGGGTTTAGAAATAGACTTAGATGATAAAACAGATGTCCTAACATACCATAAGAAACTATTGGCAGAAGCTCAAAAAGAAAAAGAAGATTTAAAAGCTAAAGTAGAAAAATGGCACAACTCTTCTAAAAATCTTGGTAAACTGCTAAATACCCAAATGAGTGCTAATGATAAATTTGGGCTTGGGTATGGGGATCACAGATATGATGGCATTTTGAGTTATGAAAATGAAGTTTTACAAAGTGTATTTATGAATAAGGAAAGTGAGTTAGAAAAACAACCTTTGTATGATAGGTTTGTTACAGCAGGAGGAATGCATGCTGTACCCCCACCCATGACAGGGAATTACATGCCATCTGGACCTGATGTAGAAATCAGATGACATCTCATTTACAGTTGGTACAATAACAGTCTTCAACCTTTCGTGATATTGAAAGCCAAACTGTGACTTTGATACTTGTGAATCAGATTGTAGTGTTAAAACACATGAATCTTTGCCTGAACCAACTGTCAATGAACCCAAAGTAGTAAATCAACCTAAGGTTTGGTCTGATGCTCCTATCATTGAGGAGTATGAATCAGATAGTGAAGATGAACATGTGTCTCAACCTACAAAAGAACAGGAACACTAGTTTTGATAGTATTTATAAGGCAAGTAAAAACTCCTAGGGAAACTGTTAAGAATCAATTCACACATAGTAAAAATCCTACAGTTGATAAGAAAGGGTTAGGATATGGGTTTACTGCAAGATCATGTTTTGTATGTGTAAGTCTTAGTCATCTAATTAGAGATTGTGATTTCCATGAAAAGAGGACGGCTAAACAAGCTGAGTTAAACAATAGCATTAGGAAGAAGACTAGTCAAAGGGAGATTAGACCAATTTGGAACAATGTGCAAAGAGTGGATCATAAAAACCAATTTGTTCCAACAGCAGTACTAACTAGAACTGGCAAAATTCCAGTTAATATGCTAGTATGCTAGCGGGTACTAACAATGTTAGTACTGCTAGGCATCATTTTAACAGACAGGCAGTACCAACTAATGCTGCTATGAAAGTTAATATTGTTAAGCCTATTGTGAATAGAGTTAGACCAGCAAATGTGTTTTGATAAAACTCATTCACCATTATCCAGGCCTTTTATTAACACAACAGCACTTAGAACAAATTTTTCATATCAAAAGGTTAATACTGCTGAGGTAAATGCAGTTAGTGCTGTTGGGGGGAAAATGGAAACTGCTGTTAAGCCCTCAGCAAGTTGTAATTGGAGACAAAAAGGACATTACTGGTAAAATATCTCTAAATACAATGGTGGATCAAGTCTTAGAAATTGTTTCACTTTCATAGATTCACTAGGTAGACTCAAGCCCAAAAAGGTTTGGGTCCATAAGAGAAACTAATCTCCTTTATTTGATGTGCAGGATTATCCACACAGAGCTTTAAAGCACAAAGGGATTGTTGATAGTGGATGTTCCAGGCACATGACTGGAAACAAGGCATACCTTGCTGAATATCAAGACTTTAATGGTGGCCCTGTTGCTTTTGGAGGAAGTAAAGGTTACATAACTGGTAAAGGTAAAATAAAAACAGGAAAGTTAGATTTTGAGGATGTGTGCTTTGTGAAAGAACTTCAGCATTTCAATCTCTTTTCTGTGTCACAAATGTGTGACAAAAAGAACAAGGTTCTGTTTACTGACTCTGAATGTCTTGTTTTGTCTCCTGAATTTAAGTTACCTGATGAAAATCAAGTATTACTTAAAATCCCCAGACAAAACAATATGTACAGTTTCAATTTAGAGAACATTGTTCCTTCAGGAGGATTAGCTTGTTTAATTGCAAAGGCCACAATTGATGAATCTAACAAATGGCATAGGAGGTTGGGTCATGTTAACTTCAAAAACTTAAACAAACTTGTAAAGGGAAACCTTGTAAGAGGTTTACCTTCAAAGATTTTTCAAAATGACCACACTTGTGTTGCTTGTCAGAAAGGAAAGCAACACAAGGCCTCCTGTAAGGCCAAATCAGTGAGCTCTATTAGCCACTCCTTACAACTTCTTCATATGGATTTGTTTGGACCTACATCTGTAAGGAGCTTAAACCATAAGACTTATTGCCTGGTTATCACTGATGATTTTAGCAGGTTTAGTTGGGTGTTTTTCTTAAGAACTAAGGATGAAACTAGTGGAATCCTTAAGGACTTTATAAGACAAATTGAGAACCAATTGAATCAAAAAGTTAAAACTATTAGATGTGATAATGGTACAGAATTCAAGAACAAGGATGTTATTGAATTCTGTGGGTCAAAAGGGATCAAGAGGGAATACAGTAATGCCAGAACTCCACAACAAAATGGAGTTGCTGAAAGAAAGAACAGGACCCTTATTGAGGCTGCTAGGACTATGCTAGCAGATTCATTTTTACCTAACACTTTTTGGGCTGAAGCAGTTAGTACTGCTTGTTATGTTCTTAATAGGGTATTAGTGACCAAGCCTCATAATAAGACACCTTATGAACTTATAACTGGTAAAATACCAATTATAAGTTATATAAGACCTTTTGGGTGCCATGTGACCATCTTGAATACCATTGACCACCTGGGCAAGTTTGATGGGAAATCAGATGAAGGGTTTTTAGTTGGGTATTCTCTACAAAGCAAGGCTTTTAGGGTATACAATTTAGAAACCAAGAGAGTTGAAGAAAACCTGCACATAACCTTTTTAGAGAATAAACCAAATGTTGCAGGGAAAGGACCAACTTGGCTATTTGATCTTGATTATTTAACTGATTCTATGAATTATCAACCTGTAAGATCAGAGAATCGAGCTAACAAACATGCAGGTCCACCAGAAGCTAATCAAAATGCAGGTACAGAAGACAGTATTGATGCAGGGGATTCTGAAAAAGAAGATGAATCTGCTCAAGACTACTTTGTACTGCCAATATGGTCTTCTTATTCTTCAACAATCAAGAGATCAAGAGCAGAGGATGCAGGTGCAACACCTCACAAACATCCTGATTTAAAGACAGATGAGAAGCCAGTAGATAAGGAAGATCAAGTCTTTTTGGATGAACTTGAAAGACTTAAGAGGCAAGAAAAGGATGCTAATGATGCAGCTGAAGCTCTCAGGAAGGAGTTTGCACAAGAAACTGAGAATTTGCTTATACAAGTAGGAGCTACTAAAGCTAGCAGTACTAACATAGTTAATACTGTTAGCACACCAGTTAGTACTGCCAGTCCTTATGATGGACTATCCCTCACTGATCCAACCAATCCTGAACAAGATGATTCAGAAATACCTCCACTTGAGGACATTTATCAAAATCCTACTGATGGTATTTTTACTAATTCATCTTATGATGATGAGGGTGCAGTGGCTGATTTCACAAATTTAGAATCTGTTGTGAATGTTAGTCCTATTCCCACATCAAGGATTCATTCTATTCACCCTTCAACTTTAATACTTGGAGATCCAAAATTAGCAGTTCAAACAAGAAGTAAAGTGACTAAAAGTTCTGGAGACCACGCCTCTTGGTAAGTTATGTTCAAAAGCAAAGGAGAAATAATCGTAAGGACTTCCAGCATTGTTTATTTGCTTGTTTCTTGTCTCAAAATGAACCCAAGAAGATTTCAGAAGCACTTAAAGATGAAAGTTGGGTTGATGCTATGCAAAAATAATTGATGCAGTTTAAGATTCAGAAAGTTTAGATTCTTGTAGATTTGCCTTATGGGAAGAAGGCTATTGGAACAAAATGGGTTTATAGAAATAAGAAGGATGAGAGAGGAGTTGTTGTCAGAAATAAAGCAAGGTTCAGTGATACGGGGACATAGGCAAGAGGAAGGGATAGATTATGGATGAGTTTTTGCTCTTGTGGCAAGGATGAAAGCCATTAGGATCTTTTTTAGCCTTATGGCTCTTTACATTGGCTTCATAGTCTATCAATATGGATGGTGAAAAAGTTGCCTTCCTTTTTGGCAAAATTGATGAGGAGGTTATGGTCTCAAACCACCAGGTTTTTTCAGATCCTAAATATCCTCAGAAGGTCCTACCAAGGGTGAAAGCTTCTATGGGTTACACCAAGCTCAAGAGCCTGAGTTTATGCTACTTTATCTACTTTCTTGTTAAAGAATGGATACAGAAGAGGAACTATTGACAAGACTCTTTTCCTTAAGAAGGACAAACATGACATCATCTTAGTACAAGTTTATGTGGATGATATCATCTTTGGTTCTACAAAGAAATCTTGGTGTGATGAATTTGAGGCATTAATGAAGAGTAGATTTCAGATGAGTTCTATGGGAGAGCTCACTTTCTTTCTTGGATTACAAGTCAAACAGAAAGCAGATGGTATCTTTATAAGTCAGGATAAATATGTTGCAGAAATCCTGAAGAAGTTTGACTTTGTCAATGTTAAGACTGCTAGATACACCAATTGAGGACCCAGAAGGCCCTTAGTAAAGGATGAGGAAGCCAGTAATGTGGATGTCCATCTTTATAGATCCATGATTGGTTCCTTAATGTACTTGACTGCTTCTAGGCCTGATATTATGTTTGCAGTCTGTGCTTGTTCTAGGTTTCAGGTCACTCCAAAGACCTCCCATCTAAGTGTTGTCAAGAGAATTTTTAGGTATCTAAAGGGAAAAACCCATAATGGAGTACTTCGGTATCCTTCGGAGTAATTATTTAACCTGGAAGCCTATCAGATAGTGACTATGCTGGAGCAAATCTTGACAGGAAATCCACAACAGGAGGTTGTCAATTTCTTGGCAGGAGACTTATTTCTTGGCAATGCAAAAAGCAGACCATTGTGGCTACTTCTACTACAGAGGCAGAATATGTTGCTGCTGCAAGCTGTTGTGGGCAAGTTTTGTGGATTCAAAATCAAATGTTAGACTATGGGTTCAATTTCATGAACACAAAGATCTACATTGATAATGAAAGCACAATATGCATTGTAAAGAATCCAGTATATCATTCCAAAACAAAGCATATTGCTATTAGGCACCACTTCATAAGGGTGCGTTAATGAGAAGAACCTTATCCGAGGTGCTTAAAATCTACATGATGACAATGTATTGGATCTTCTACCAAGGCCATTGATGTTAGCAGGGGTTCCAGTTCTTGGTTGTTTCTAATGGGAGATAAAATCCATAAGCTCTTGCAATAGTTAAAGGAGCAATATGAAGTGTTGAACAGTTTGTATGACGTGATCAGTATGAAGAAAATTTTAACCATAAGTGATGCATTTCAAGAAGTTCATTGGGATTTAGAGAGTCATTGGGAAGAGCTTTAGATGGTACTGAAGCACTCCTAATACCTACATTGTTCATTCTTTGGTTAGACACAGTTAGTACCGACAATGCAAAGTTAGTACCGCTGGGCAAAGTTTGTACCGCTATAGAGACGTTGAAGAAAAATACCGCCAAGGGTATAAAGTGTAAATTGAAACGTTTTCCTTGAAATTAGGTCTCCTAAACCTATATAAACCCATCTCAATTGCACAGTTCCTTACGCAATCTCTCTCAAATACTTTCATATATACAAGCCCTAATATCTCTCTTAACGACGATCACTCGTTCTACTACAATGGCTGTTCTTGATTCATGTCCTAATCACAATATGGTCGCATATCTAGAGAAGTCTGAAAGGAATGCAGAGTTTCACGAGATCATTGATTTTCTTACGCACAGTTCCATTCATCATGCTCTCACTATAAGTCTAGTTGTTTCTACTACATTTATTGAATAGTTTTGGACGTCTGCTAAGTCTAAAATAATCAACAATGTTAGGCACATTACTGCCAAAGTAGCTGGCAAGCCTATGTCTATCTCTGAGGCATCAATAAGAAGTGATCTTCTTTTTGATGATGCTAATGGGATAGACTCATTACCTAATCAGGCTATATTTGATGTTATACAGCTTATGGGGTATGAGGGGGATTTAACAGTGTTAACATTTAACAAAGCTTTATTTTCACCCCAATGGAGATTTTTCTTTCATACAATAAATCATTGTATTAGTTCAAAAAGCACATCTTGGGATTAAATTCCTACTAATATTGCCACTACTGTCATTTGCTTAACATCTAATCAGAAGTATAAGTTTTCTAAATTAATTTTTGATGGTATGCTTAGACATTTAGATGCAAAGAAGAAGTTTGTTATGTACCCACGTTTTATTTCCATCTTTTTAGATAAACAACTAGCTAATGTACTTGTACCTCTAGATCATTTTCCTGTAAATTCTTTAACAAGTAAAGTCTTTTCTTTCATGGTTAAAAAGGGCAAACATTTCTCAGGAAAAGTCACCCCTTTATTTGCTTCTATGTTGGTACAACCAACTCAGGATGAGGGTGTCCCTTCAGAAAGACCATCTGAAGCACAACCTACACCTTCTCCTACTCACCCTAGTGAAGTACCTGTTGCGCCACAGACTGACTCATCTCCTACTCACCCTAGTGAAGTACCTATTGAGCCACAGACTGACTCATCCCCTAGACCTTCACCTTCTACTATCATTCTTGATTTTATTCTAGAAACTTCTGGAGGGAATCTTGGAGGTCATTCATCCAGTGATAAATCCCTTTTAGGGAATGAGGGTGAAATGCCACTTTAAAGTGTCTATGATCTTTGTCTATCTTTATGTGCACATGTTTCAGATCAAGCCAAAGAAATACAACACTTGAAGGCTCAGATCAAAAAGCTCAAGAAGCAAGCTAAACCTGTAATCAAACACCACAGAGCATGGATGCAAAGTGTCTCCTTGAAGCAAAGATTGGCAAGAAAGAGATCCTCAAAGACACATTGGGTGCACAAAGAGTCTGTATCCAAACAGAGGAGGAAGTTTGCTAAAGGTGAACCTTTAGTCCAAAGAGATCCTCTATTTGATGAGATTCCTAAAGATACACTTGATCATATGGAAACTGAGAGTGCTCAAGATGTGGGGAGGACAAGAGATATAGTGGGTGAAGAGAAGGAGAATGATGAAGATGTACTTAGTACTGAAGATGTACTTAGTACTGACAAGGAGAAAGTTAGTACTGACAAGGAGAAAGTTAGTACTGACAAGGAGAAAGTTAGTACTGACAGACCAATAGTTAGTACTGACGGATCCAAAGTTAGTGCCGACAGGCAGAAAGATAGTACCGCTGAACAAATTGAAGGTACTGATGAGCAAAGAAAAGGTACTGATGATCATACTAAAGAAGGAAGTGCTACTCAAACTACTCAACCACCACCTACTTCTACAATATTTGGAGATGATGAAACAATAGCTAAGGTTCTTCTCAACATGAGTCAAGCCAAAGCAGTTTCAAGAGAGAAGGAGAAAAGTGTAGAGTTGAAGGATATTGAAGAAATTGACAGACCTAGGCCTACTTCAAAATGATCACTTCTGATATTAAAGCCTCTTCCAACAATTGATCCAAAAGACAAAGGAAAGAAGAAAATAGAAGAAGAGGATGAAACTGAAAGTGAATCTGATGGTATTCCTAAAGTTGAGAAGAAATTTAAACAACTTGCAAGTGATGAAGAGATGGCTAGGAAAATACAAGAAGAGTAGGAAGGTGAAGAAGAAAGAAACAGATTAGCTAAATAAAAAGCTACCAATGAAGCTCTCATAAGAAATTATGATGACATAAAGGCAAGAATTGAGGCAGATAGACTTCTTGCTGAGAAGCTTCAAGAAGAAGAAAGAGAGCAAATTACAATAGAAGAAACAGCAAAATTCCTTCATGACACAATTGCTGCTTAAAGAAAATTCCTTGCTCAACAAAGATCAGAAGCTATCAGGAACAGACCACCCACAAAGAATCAACTAAGAAATCAAATGATGACCTACTTGAAGCATGTA
Source organism: Tanacetum coccineum (assembly GCA_026074375.1). Taxonomy (NCBI): domain Eukaryota; kingdom Viridiplantae; phylum Streptophyta; class Magnoliopsida; order Asterales; family Asteraceae; genus Tanacetum; species Tanacetum coccineum. Next base: position 42,157 of record BQNB010010518.1, on the reverse strand, counting down.
GGAAACTTCAAGCATTCTAAATTGAAAACTAAGAAGTTTGAGGAAATACAAGCCCTGTATGAAAAGATTAAGATGTCAGATGAAGATTTCATTTCTATTGGGTCTGCTGAAGATGAAAGACTAATCAAGAAGATGAATGAAAAGAGAAATTGATTCCTCTAAGAATGAAATAATCAAGGAGGAGAGTAAAGAAGAAGTCAAGGAGGAGAGTAAAGAAGAAGAAAGTAACAGAAAGAGAAAACTTGGTACTAGGAAAAAGATGAAGTCAAGGAAAAGAAGATTCATACAAAACATTTCTGAGGATGATAGTGAGAAAGAGAATGATGAGCTGAGATTATATTTAACAATAGCTCCAGATGAGGAAAAAGAAGTAGATTATGAAATACTTGACAGGAAGTATCCTATCAAAGAATGGAAAACTGAGTGTCTTGGAACTAAACCACAGGTTGATAAAGCTGAACACTTAGAGGAGATTAATCAAAATGTGGTGATTAGAAGCAATGGACAAAAGAGATACTTTAGTACTCTGATGAGGGTGCTTTCCATATTTGATAGAGATGATTTGAATGCTGTGTATCAACTGGTGATGGACAGATATCAAGATGAGATACCTGAAGGTTTTGATAGAGTACTTTGGGGAGATTTGATGGTTATGTTCAATCCAGATGATGAAGATAAGTTTTGGAATTCACAGCAGGATTGGAATATAGTCAGTTGGAAGCTACATGGTTCTTCAGGGGTACATACTTTAATGACTGAGGCAGGATTAGTCATTCATTTGCTTGTAGAGAAAAAGTATCCTTTGAGAAAGAAAGTACTGTTGCAAATGTTGGAATTAAAGTTGGAGTCTGAAGAAGACAGTACTATGGCATTAGAGTTGATTAGATTTGTCAAGAAGCTAGTTGCAGAGTTAGAACCTGAAGACTCTAATGGAGATGAGGAGGATCTTTGAGTGTTGGTTTCAAAACCACACAACAAATGGTCATCAGTTCACCATGCTTAACAGGCATAAGAACTGGCTAGTCCATAAGCAAACGGCTTGTGGTAAAGACTTCTCAAATCCGTTTATGGTTGACAATTTACCAAAAATTGTAGGGTTTTCAACTCACCTTGCTTCATTGGTGAAGAGTTGGCTAGTCCAAGATCAAACAGTTCTTGGTAAAGACTAATCAAATCTGTTGATAGCTGATAGTTTGCTAAAAACTATATGGTTTATCAATGCACCATGTTATGGCAATGAAGCATTGGCTAGTCCAAAAGCAAACGGTATTTGGTAAAGACAAATCAATTCCGTTGATGTTTTGACAAGTTTACCAAAAACTGTATGGTAATTAACTCACCATATTTTTGAAATAAAGAGTTAACTATCCCAGAGCAAACGGCTACTGGTAAAGGAACATCAAATCCTTTTATGGCTGGTAGTTTGCCAAAAACTACAAAGCCAACTTAGTTAGATGATTGCTGAAAAGATGTTGATGTGTTGCTAAGAAGACAAAGTTGCTGCTGAAGATGGATAGTGTTTAAAAGATCAAGATATATTAAAGTGTTTGGATACATCCTCTATGAACTAAAGAAGATAAATCTGAAGAAACATGAAGTTAAAAGAGTTCAACATTCATGTTTAAGGGAGGATTGTTAGGAATTACGTTTTCCTAACTTAGTACCGACAGTATTAATAGTTAGTACTGATAGTTATAGTTAGTACTGACAGTACAAAATGTTAAGTACTGATCAGTTAGTTAGTACCGATAGTAGAAATTAGTTAGTACCGTTTAAGAGATATGTATGAGATATTTTAGGAAAAGATATGTACGCGTTTTGTAAGCCTGTTAGGGTTTATCCTTGGTCTATAAAAGGATCCCTCTTGGCATAGTTAGAGAGACGAACTCAATATATCTCATAACAAAAGTCATATCTCATAGTTAGGAATCTGTACTCATTCTGCAGATCAATATAAAGAATAGTTATTGTTATTCTTCTTAGCATTATATGTTAGATTCCGCATAACATATAAGTGTTCATAGTCATTGTTTCTCCTATAATCATTGTGGAATTATCCATAGTGGTTATAATCCTTACCAGGCTATAAGATTTATTCAGTTTGGGACTCACAAGTTTGAATGGCACAACATAAGTATGAAATCCTCATAGAATGAAGGATTTCAAATATGGAAGAAACTTTAAGAAATTTCATCAAGGAATCTCGAATAAGGCAGAAGGAAAGTGAGAATATAGTTTGGGGAATCAAGAAAACTTACGACCAAACCTTAGAAACACAAGCGTATTCTTTTAAAAAAAATAGAATATCACTTAGGAAAAATCGCTAAAATAATACAAGATAGGGAGGCAGGAAGTCTTCCAAGCTCTACTGAAACAAATCCAAAGGGGTTGGCACACGCTATAACAACCAGGAGCGGACGTATATTTGGGGGTGTTACATATGAGAATATTTTATATGCTTGTTTTGATAAATTTTATTTTTATAAAAAGTATGTTTAAAGTAATTTATAGGTAGATGCGATTACACGTTAAGTAATGTCTCTGGATTATTATGGACAACCATGTTTGAAATGAATTTTATAAAGATTGTATTTAAGAAGATTCTTATATTTAAAATGATTTTTTTAAACGACTTTCTTTATTGTTCAAAATGATTTTTTAAACATTATTTAATTGGTTCTTTCGAGTAAAGTCAATTATTGGTATAAGAATTCTATCTTTCGTATTTATCATTATTCGATATGTGTTCCTTTTGTCTTGGTACGCCTTGTTGACTCTTTTGTTTGCGTTTCCTATCGGTATAGATATTCTATCCTTTCTTTTAAGGATTCTTATGTCATTTGATCCACGTCTATTTGCATATGTGAAATCCCTTATATGTTTTCTATCCTTTGATTCGATACTCGTTTGCTACCCTATTCGATAGTTCGTAACCCTTAGAATTCGTTGATACCGTTGGAAGGTGGTGAGATACTTCGGGTTCAAGGTGAACGTACTCAAGGAGTCACGGAAACCCTAATGAACACGAAGGTAGACGAACCGAAATTAAGTGATTTTCGTGTACGATTATTTTGGCTGATGTATTTTTTTTTCCGGGAAGACTTTGTCGGGATTACCACCGCAACGGTACAAGTTGAGTTAGCATATAGCGACGCCGTTGCGTAGGTCTCCATATCGTCTAGCACCCTCGGAAATGCAAGAATTGTCTGAACAACTCCAAGAGTTGCAAGATAAATGCTTCATACGGCCGAGTCATTCTCCGTAGGGAGCACCGGTGTTGTTTGTTAAGAAGAAGGATGGCTCGTTTTGCATGTGCATAGATTATAGGGAATTGAAGAAGTTGACTGTTAAAAAAAACCGTTACCCGCTTCCTAGGATCGATGACTTAATTGATCAGCTGCAAGGAGCGCATTATTTTTCTAAGATAGATCTTCAGTCGGGTTATCATCAGCTACGACTGCAGGAGGATGATATTCCAAAGACCACGCTTTGAACGAGATATGGACATTTTGAGTTTACGGTTATGCCTTTTGGATTAACCAATGCACCAGCAAACTTTATGGATTTTATGAACCGGGTTTGCAAACCGTGCCCAGATAAGTTTGTCATCATTTTCATTGATGACATTTTGATCTACTCAAAGTCTAAGGAGGAACATGAGGTTCATTTGAGGTTGGTGTTAGAATTGCTAAAGAAGGAGAAGTTATATGCTAAATTCTCCAAGTATGAGTTCTGGTTGCAAGAAGTGCATTTCCTTGGTCACGTGGTCAACCAGAATGGTATTCATGTGGATCCAAGTAAGATTGAGGCGGTAAAGAATTGGAAAGCTCCTACAACGTCATCTAAAATTCGATCATTTTTGGGATTAGCAGGTTACTACCGATGTTTTATCTCAAACTTTTCTAAGATTGCTAAACCCTTACTTCGTTGACTCAGAAAAGAAAAAAGTATGAGTGGGGCGTGGAACAGGAAGAGGCTTTCCAGACTTTGAAGAATAATTTATGTGATGCACCGATATTGTCACTACCTGATGGGGTTGAAGATTTCGTAGTCTACTATGATGCATTAAATCAGGGGTTAGGTTGTGTACTCATGCAAAGAGTCAAAGTAATTGCCTATGCCTCAAGACAGCTAAAGATCCACGAGAAGAATTATACAACACATGACCTAGAATTGGGAGCAGTTGTGTTTGCCCTTAAAACTTGGAGGCATTATTTGTATGGTACGAAGAGTGTCATCTACACGGATCACAAGAGCCTTCAACACATATTTGATCAGAAGGAGTTGAATATGCGTCAAAGGAGGTGGATTGAATTATTTAGTGACTATGAGTGTGAGATTCGCTACCATCCAGGTAAGGCGAATGTGGTGGCTGATGCATTAAGTAGGAAGGAACGAGTGAAACCTAGACGTGTACGAGCAATGGCTATGACTATTCAGTCTGGAGTAAGAGGAATGATACTGGCAGCCCAGAGTGAGGCATTCAAGCAAGAGAACGTACTTGCAGAAAGGCTACATGGTTTAGATCAACAGATGGAAAGGAAAGAAGACGAGAGTTTATACTTTATGGACCGTATATGGGTTCCGTTAGTAGGAGGTGTGAGAACGATAATTATGGACGAAGCTCATAAGACTAGGTACTCTGTGCATCCTGGAGCGGATAAGATGTACCATGATCTTCGAGATATGTACTGGTGGCCGGGAATGAAGAGGGATATTTCTACTTATGTTAGCAAATGTTTAACTTGTTCAAAGGTGAAGGCTGAGCATCAAAGGCCTTCGGGTTTATTGCAACAACCCGAGATACCCGAATGGAAGTGGGATAAGATCACTATGGATTTTATCACAAAACTACCTAGGTCAAAGAGTGGGCATGATTCAATATGGGTAATAGTCGACAGACTTACCAAGTCAGCTTATTTTCTGGCTACGAGTGAGGATTATAGTATGGAGAGATTGGCAAAGTTATACATCGATGAGATAGTCGCACGACACAGAGTACCTGTGTCTATTATTTCAGATCAAGATGGACGGTTTACATCACGTTTCTGACAAACGTTATAAAAATCCTTAGGGACACGATTGGATAAGAGTACGGCTTATCATCCCCAAACGGATGGACAAAGTGAGCGTACAATTCAGACTTTGGAGGATATGTTGAGGGCGTGTGTTATTGACTTTGGTGGCAGTTAGGATGTCCACCTACCATTAGCTGAGTTCTCTTATAACAATAGTTATCACTCGAGCATTCGATGTGCTCCGTTTGAAGAGTTGTATGGAAGGAAATGCCCGTTCTATGGGCGGAGATTGGAGAAAGTAGTTTGATTAGACCTGAGATGGTACAAGAAACAACTGATAAGGTAGTGTTGATAAAAGAAAAATTCAAAACGGCGAGGGATCGTCAAAAGAGCTATGCCGATAATAGGCGTAAGCCGTTAGAGTTCGATGTTGGAGATCGTGTGTTATTAAAGGTGTCATCGTGGAAAGGCGTGGTTCGTTTTAGAAATGGGGAAGAAAAAAAAGGCAAGTTATGCACCGATTTCAGGTATTGTAATGACATTTAAGATCTCGAAAGGATAAGCCGTTGTGTAGTTATCGGTTAGGATTGCCTAAAGAACTAAGTAGTGTGCACGACATATTTCATGTGTCTAATTTGAAGAAGTGTTTGGTGGATGCTAATCTGCACATGCCATTGGACGAGATCAAGATCGACAAAACCCTTCGTTTGTCGAGGAACCCGTAGAGATTATGAACCGTGAGGTTAGGAGTTTGAAGCGTAGTAAGATATCGCTTGTAAAAGTTCGTTGGAATTCAAAGCGTAGTCCTGAGTTTACTTGGGAGAGTGAAGACCATATGAAAGCTAATACCCTCAATTATTTTGTTGACGTGCTGTTGGAACCTGCTGTGTTATGCGTCCACGCGAGATGAATGAGTGGATGGCCTTAAGGAGGGGATACTATGGCAACCGTGACTTGAGCAGGTTAGTCATGCCTTTGGAGTTGGCTAAGTGTTTATACGTGCTATATTTATGAATTATGTAACCTTATTTGTGTGCATGATATCATTCTGAGATTCGTGTTCATCTCATTTTTGAATGAGTGTTTGGAGTATGTGATTAGTATTCCATTTTTGTTCACGTGTAGTGACAATGGAAATGATGACATGTTTGCATGAATTGCTACGTCAACTTGTGAATGATTATATGTTGGATAAATATGGAAAGTATTGCATATTGGAAATGAATTGGGTTCATGAATTATGAGAGTTAGTAATGAACTTTTAATATAGAAAACTATGTTGTGAATTGAAAAGTTTCATTTGTATGTTTTACATAGTTTTTATTCAAAATGGTTTACAAAATTCAATAATGGTTTGTATAGAAATAACTCAATGTAGTTAATTATGTATCATTTATTATTTAAAAAACATAAAATATATAAAAAATATTATATATATAAGTATTTCTGATCAGATTTAAGAAGGCGAAAGAAGAAAAAAATAGAGTTTTAGTCTTATACAACTTGTAGTTTGATAAGGCTTAGGTTTATAATTATCTAAACCATATGTAAACCACTAAATATATTTTTTTGGTGCGCTTTCCCCCTCCCCACCTTGTTCAGCCGAAATCCCCTTATCCCTCAAGTGAAGAACACAAAATTTTGATCAAGAAATCTAGACGTTAGATTGTGTTAATTCAAGTAAGAACGTTAGGTATGTTCTCTACTATTGTTAATTCTTTTTAAATCATGTAACAAACATTATGATGGATCGTTAGGGTTTATAATATTCTGTATTTAATTATATTTAGAGCATGTGGGGACATTTGTGGCTTGATTTGGATCATAATGATGTAAACAGTTAGGATTAAAACATGTTAATTTATGATTTAGGGTTTGGCAGATTTTTGGGTCATGTTCAACGAATATTATCTTTATGATAGATACGAGTTAAGAGGTGAATCTTATGCCTAAATTGAAGCTCAGAGAAGTTAGTTTTCACAAAAGTCTTTAGCTCGAAGGTTTAGGATGGTACGAAATTTGGTCAGGAATTAGGAGTTTAAAACCCTATTTTAAAATTGGAAATTAAGGTTAGCCAAAAATCAGAAGTCATGTTATGTATGTACTATTAGTAACACACAAAATTAGTTAACTGATTAGGTGCCTATGTTATGGTTTTCAAGGTCAACATTTTGGTGCGCTTTCAGTTTTCGAATCTGGGTACTTTTGAGTTAGGAATTTATTTGAGGCATTTGCACATGTGAATAGATTTTGGGAATATGATGTAGTTAGTAAACACCTAAGTGTACATAGGTGATTTATTTGAGAATTTATTAGGTTTGGTAGATAAGGGTTGAAAGTTAGAAAAGTGACACTAAAATTTTGCGTTTTCAGGTAAAATGTAGTTAAGTAGACTTATGAGTAAATGAGATGGTTAAAGTCGGGCATGGTGTCAGGGTGACCCATGGAGGTATGTAAACCCCTTATACATCCATCATATGATTGTTTCATGGACTTAAGCATTTGGCTTAGTCACGTGTAACACGTTTATATTTTATTGTGTAGTTTTGTGCTAGGAAATTTTGGAAGCTGCGTTGAGCATCAGGTGTGAGTTTCATAGTCCCTCTTTTTACATTGTTTTTAAATTGGGATGGAAATGATGCAAATGGTTTTGAAATGTTTTAATTGCTGTGATTATGTGGTTTATTTGATGCATGGACATTTATGTGTCTATTATATGATATGTGCTAAATATTTATGTGTTGTTAGATCGGAGGGTAACGTTCCTACCCATGCTGTATGATTTGGATTGGAGGGTAACTTTCCTACCCATTACTATGTGATTCCGATCGGAGGGTAAAGTTTCTACCCATTACTGTGTGATTCCGATCGAAGGGTACCCATTACTGTGTGATATTTTGGTGTGACTTGGATCGTGGGACACGTTCCATCCTTGTTGTGGTTGTTTTGTATGTATGCATGTTAGCCTATATAATATCCAGCTTAACTGTCCTGCCATGTTTTGTTTGATTAATCATAGTAATTGATGGAAAGTTTGAAATGTGTGTCATAAACCTATGACTCTCACCAACCATTGTGTTGACGTTTTTAAGCATCATTTTCAGGTGAGCATCATGAGGATCTTAAGAATAAGAGGTGTGGCTAGAGAGACCATAGGTTGGTTGCGGAGTTTAATCTCCTAGTTTATTTCATGCATGAATGAATAATGAATGTTGTTGATTTGAACTGCTTAAGTTTATTTTGGATGTTTTGCATGTCTTTGTATTGGCGTAAACCCCATTTAAATCAATACAAGACGCCAGTTATCTTTTATGTTTGTTGGGTATTTTCATGACACATTGTGTCTATACCTTGTTTACTTTATGCATTGTAGTTCTCTATATAGACGCCATTGTGTTATGTTGATATCCATTCTCGTTACACCTCGTGTTTCCGCCTTGGCGGGGTGTGACAGATTGGTATCAAAGCCTTTAGTTATAGAGAAGTAGGTGGTTTGACCTAGACTATAACCTAGGAGTCCTTCATATAGCTGCATAATAGGATCTATATGTTTAGCTATCTAGGCGTTTTGTTTTCTGGCTTTTCTCTGTGTTTTATTTCGACCTACGTGCTACTCGATATCAAAAGATTCAGAAAAGGAGCCAATTGAGGAGGAGCCTCTCGAGGGATTGAAGGAGGAGGGGTAGTTGAAGAGTTAGAGAAGGAGGTCGACTCAGATCTCTTGTCGAATGCTCATAGTAGGCATGGACCCGCGGAGTCGGGTGACTTTTGTAAAAGCAAAGTCGAACCCAAGCAAGGCCCAGCATAAGCTTATTTCATTATTTACCTCCACATATTTCTATTATCAATGATTTCTTTTGGATATTTTGTATTTTCGGGCACTATGAGGCTTTTATTTTCTTTCGTTTTTGATTTTAGTTTTATATAAATAAGTATTTCTTTAATGGAGCATCGTAGTTGTGTAATTTTGTAGTCGTGTAAGATGTGCAATGTGGTATATGTGCATATATGTGTGTTATTATTGAGATGTGTAGTCTTGGAAATAAGTACACATGTGAAAGGATGTGGTTATAATTATGGGTGGCTAACATAATTATAAATGCATCACACACGTAGACTTGTGACCATGATTGCATTGATTGGTGTTTATTTGTTAGGTGATAGAGTAATATGTTGTGATATGTGTGATCATGATAAGGATGGTTATATAGTTATTGGAATCCTTCTTTTACTCGATGAGCGATTATGTTAGGCTCAGTTGCGTAGATAATAAGTTTCCTTTCTATCTAACGTTTGCAGATACCCCCGATACATGTTATTACTGCTATTATCATTATTGGGTTGTTCGATTACTCGATTACTCATTCAGAGATCTTACTCCCATTTTAGGATTCCTGGTTCGTGCCCTGTTGGTACGGATGATCTATTTTTTTCATTCAGCGTCTTGATATATATTGTTCAAATATACATCTTTGGATATTGGTACGTTTCACTTGGTTCTTTCTTTGCGTTTATTATTAATTTTTCTTCAAGCACTAATTGTTCATAACATATTAGTGTGGATGTTTACTCCCTTGTTTTTCACATCTTTTAGTTTTCGTAACATGTTTGCGACATGTTAGTACCGATGCTTTTCTATGGTTCTTAATTTGATCGTTAGTACGGATGAGTCATTACGTTCTTCTTTTGGTTCGTAATGTCTTTGCATGAATTTCATTTGTACGTGTTCGTTTGACTGTTATTCTGATTATATGGTTCTTTGTACTTTCTTTCTCCTTCAAGCAATAGATTGTGTTAGAGTTCTTATGGTATTTTGCAATCCCTTCTAGGTATTACGATTTCCTTTTTTGAGTTGCATATTTTATATTGAGGACGAACTATAAAAATCCTATTGAATTATATCTTGATGAGGTTTGGGGAAAATTATTTTTAAAATAATTTTTACGAATACAACACTTTTATGGAAATGTCTCTTTATTTTTTTTGAGAAACTATGTTTACAACAAATTTTATGAAACAGTATGATAATTGATTGATTGTCAAAACTATTTTTTTTAAGATAATCTTTATGAATAAGATATGATGTAACAACCCGAGTTTTTCGACGCGTACAACGATCGCGTGCCCGATGTCATAAATATTATTTTATAAGTTTCCGTGAACGAGCGTCGACATTTAAAATTTTATTTGTCGATAATAAATATTTTCGTTTTTTATTATGAAAAATTTGGAGAAGATTTGATCATTTTTATTTTTGACGTTTCGCGAGTCAACGGTTGATCGCACGTTCGTTAATCGTTTTGAGCATCGTAAAATTTACGTTACATCTTGTTATTATTTTTATGATCGTAAATTATTATTTTTACGAATGCCGTCTTTATTCCTCGACCTTGGCTATAGCTTCGCGTTTAAGGTTCACTTTAAAATAAAAGTGGTACAATTACATTAAACCTAAACATTTTACACAATATCTAAAAGATATTTACAAGAGATATTAGCAAGATATTTGCAAGATATTTCTCTTTCTCTCTTGGTCTTCGGCCGAATATTTCATTCCACACACAAATAAGTTTCAAAGATATTTCTCCTTCTCTTTGTCTTTGAGTTCCGGTCGAACCATAACCCCACGCACACAATTCACTTTTGATTTTTAATCTTAAAAACATATTCAAGTCACACCAAACAGAAGTAATGAACAAGAAAAACCAAGTGTAGTTGGTTACTCTTTTCCTTCGCCCACTTGGTGTCTAATCAAGCTAAAGAACCACAAGGAAGTGTTATAGGTTATAAGGGTCCTTATTCTGGATGTACCGAGTTTTTGGTTTGGTGTCTTGTTGAAGAGCCTCTGGCTATGACCTAAGGGGATGAGACGAACACTCTTTATTTTTCCGACTTTGCTCCATATAGCATAGTGAGCCTTCATTTTTTTTATTCCTATTTTGATTTCCCATTCATTTATTTGATTATGTAAATAATATATTGAGGGGTGAAATCGAATGAAACTTGCAAGCGAAAAGAAAATAGTGATATTTAATAGTACAGAAGATAGTAAGAAACTATAAGGTATATGAATGTAGTTTTTGATGAGCTTGTTTGGTCAAAAACGATTTTGGCGTGATTGTAACAATTGGCTTTTGAACAGAAATTTGCACTCCTAAACTAGATCGAGATTCTCATAAAAACTGATATTTTAGCTTTGAATATGATTAAGCTTTCCGAGACGATTGTTTCGATATAAAACGGAGCTTCTAACTCCTAATACGAAAAAGTTAGAGCGAAAACGAGATATATATTCGAGGTATAAAAATCCAGCATTTGTTAAAATAGTGGTTGCTGTCTCCGATTTAAAAGCATGTTTTTTGTGCCTTTCGAGTCGTAATCGCGGCATCCGGCGAAACATGAAGTTGCTCGGAATAACGTTTTACTTCCCCGCGAGGTTCTTTAAGTCTATAAGCGAGTAATAACGGGTCGTAAGGCGGGGGCAAAAATCTGGCTTTTTGGTAATTAATACACTGCATCAGACATGTGAGTGCGTTTTCGCCCATTTCGGTCGAGTTTCGAGTCTCGGACAAAACTAGAAAGTTGTTCAAAATAACGTTTTACCTTTCCGCGAGGTTTTCTAGAATTAAAGAACCCTTTTATAACGGTCAAAAAACGCATAACGCAGGTATGCTTTTTTGGTAATATTTTTCGCTGATAAACTGGTAGGGTGGCATTTGGTCCAGTTTCTGTTAGGTTTCGGGTCTCGGCTGAAACTAAAAAGTTGTTCGGAATATCGTTCCGCATAAATTCTCTTTAGAACCCGAGTCGTGAAAATTATTTAGGCGTCGTTTTGGTCGAGTCAGACATAGAAAATAAATCTATTTTATAAAAGTCAAACGTAAAAGTCAACAAAGACTTTAATAAACGTTCACGTGTTGTGAAGGTGATTTCAATTAATAAAAATGTATCGATTACTATACTATCTAAGAAATATTTAACTATGTCAGAGACCTTGTCGATCAAAAATGGAAAGTATAAAATAGTAACTTTTCGCAATATTCGAAATGTGATATCATTATGAGAGATAAAAAACTAATTAAACGTCGAATGTTCACGAGGTGAATAAATATTATATAAATATAATATTGTGTCGAGCTTACTAAAAAGGGAAATTTACCGAAATAAAAGATTTTAATAAAGTAAATATAATGTGATCGAATGGAAAATAGAAATATAAAAAAATACTAAAGTGTTCGGTAAGACGCGCAAGTGGATTTCTTTCTCAATCAACATATAATGTAAGGGGGGGGGGGGGGGGGGGGGGGGGGGGGGGGGGGGGGGGGGGGGGGATGGAATGCATATATATAAATATTTAATATTGTTTTTCGTCGAAACGATGTATCCATCGAGATTCTGACTTTAAACATATTTGTAAATCGAAAGCGACATAATTATAGGTCGTGGTTGAGATCGTGCTGCTAATCGTTGTGATTTATTTATTCGGTTTTATGATCTGATCGTTGATCAAGTTGAGTTCATAGGCCCCACGTTTTACATGAGTTTTGTTTATTTATAAGTTTTGGGTTGAAAAAACACATGCAATGTTTTGAACAATTGACACAAGTGGGAAATTTTATATAAATGAATTACGTGTTGCCTAAGTTACGATAACCCAAAGGAGCCCATTATCATGAACTGGTTAATTACTTGGAGGGTAAGCGCGAATATTATAAATAGATCTATTGGGATTGACATCCCCGTTCGGGTGAGTCATGCTCACTGTGTCGGTTTGCCGGACAACGAACGTATACCATATCGGACGAGGGATTTCTGGTTAAACAACAATACAGGGCAATGCAGGCATTTTATATTGCGAATATATTTATGTCAAGCTTTCATATCATAGCTTAGGGCAACGTATTACATTATGTGATGTTTTCAAATCTGTTGCATTATCATAGAAATGGGAGATCTTGTGGTCCTACATTATATGATTTATCAAACCTATAAATTCACCAACTTTATGTTGATGTTTAAAAGCATGTTTTTCTTAGGTTTAAGTATGAAGATAGCTTGGATGGGATGGAAAGCGGATATCAAGAATGAAGGCTCGGTAAACATATGTTTATAAATTAAAGAAACATTTTTGAAATTGAAGTCGAATATGACTTGTAAAAGTTTGGGACTTATACTGTAATCTAATTATCTTTTAAACTATTAACCGAAATTTGTTAATAAACGTATATTGGTGTTTACTGAGACTCGAGTGCAAGTATTATGAAGTAGACAACCCCACATGTTAAATTCGATGTGTATCGTATATTGTGGGGGTGTTACAGATTGGTATGCTAAGCTCGAGTTGTAGAGAACTAATCGTTTTTAAACTTGGACTACAACTAATTTGAATTTTGTCCACGAGTCGTTCACACGATGTCCGATATCCACGCCCCGAGATCCCAATCTTATATGCGTTATGTGGTATATTTAGATTGCATATTAGTGTGTAACAAGTGGGTGGACCACTTGGTATACGTAGTGTATATATAATATATATATATATATATATATATATATATATATATATACAGTGCATCCGTTCTATGGTGTACGGTTATATACATTTTTATATTCACTTCTCGCGAAGAGTTTAAATTCTTTAAGCATTTCGATGGGATATGATAAAATTATTTTAATAAGTGATGAATATATCGCATTTATATGATTAACTTCGAGACTTTTTCGCGACTTTATTTTGTCATCTTTGATGATGTTGATTCATCATGGATTGTCGATCTCATTGGGTGATTTATTGTTCGACTCCGAGTTTGAATACTCTTTTTATGTTTTGAATCGCATATGTTATTTCGTAATCTATTGTTTTAAAATTTTCTTATTGATGGGAGTGTGACTTGTATGTGTCATCCCATAACCCTTCATTATTTTGGAAAACGGCTATTAGCTTATTTCCCGCGTGATGTGTCATTTGAAGACGTTTACTTATGGAACTTCCGAATGGAGTTAGTATGGTTGTGTTTTGATTCTCTCGTATCGACCCCTACTTAGTAAGTCATGAAATGTTGGGTTCTGAAAATCCATTAGCTCTTGTGTGCAAGGAGTGTTAAGTCATTGGGTATGACTTTGCATTGGCATTCGGATGAATTAAAATGGTGTTTGGTTGAATTTTGAAATGGATTTTATGGCAGTTTGTAACCACAGTTGTGGTTAAATTGTGAATTATTTTTGGTCCTAACGGCACTGGAAAGCCAATCAGAAGTTGGTAAAATTGTTTTAAGTACATGTGGTTAGTTGGATGAAATTTTTATCTCCTCCGGATGAGTGAGAGTACGACACTTTCTAAACTGTCCAAACCTGTGTACTGTTGGGAAAAGAGTATAAACTCTATATTTTTGCTTTATCTTTCAAAAGAGAATATGTACCTGTAAGAACTCTTAGGGTTATCACCTCCAATCATTTTCACGGTCAATAGCATCAATATTTTCAAGATTACCTCATTTTTGTAAACTAATAAAAAATATTTATCAAATTTCTACTTCAGGCACGCTTTGGAAGTACAGCTTCCGTCGGTTACATTTCAAAATATTTTTGGTCTAGGAAGACCTGGGAATTTGGACTAGGAGGTAGAGAAACCTCTTAGGTACATATAGGAATTCGGATGGAGTCATATCGACACCCGACTAATGAGATATCACCGAAACGGCAAAACTAGTCAGAATTTTGAGACCAAAAATTTGAATGGGTAATAAGTCCAAAATTTTATATAGCAACACTTAAATATGTAAAACTGAAAGTTCAAGATGTTGAACAAACTTAGATTTGAGCGGTCGTTTCAGCTTTTGCGGACGCATGATTTGGGAGATACACTAAATTCAGTGGAGCGATGAAATTCTGGAAAATGGCAGCTTTGATAGAAAGGGGTGTTATTCTTAAACTTTATGGGCAGTGGACCCTACGTTTCTGGAAAATAGATTCAAAATGCTTTTCGTAGGCGAAAACCTCATACTTTTATCCTTTACGGATTAGTAATTAAAAGGGGTTTAACAATTAAAGTTGATTGGTTTGAGGTCGGTATTGCTTCAAAGTTTTATATTATCACCGGCGTTGTGAGTGTACGTTCTTTAGCCATTGTTTTGATTTAAAACTCTAAGGGAGTTCATATATATGTAGTTGTGTATTAGAAACTTAGAACCATTATGGTTGGATGTATTGGTCATGGAACCATGGAGTGTAACTCTTGGGAATTTTTGGATGTATGAAGGTAACTTTCGGCGTTGTTATTACGATTGTTGTAGTTGTTCTTGGTTATGAGTTATGATGGTGTGTGATAGTGTATGTTATGCTTCGAGTGATGCTTGGAGGTCATGGTTACCCCAAGGCATTTGACTCGTTATGAGATTGATATGACCCCGAGTGTTGAGTGATTCTAATTGGCGAGTTTCTCGCATGAGTATGTTACTTGTTGCATAGTCTACGAGTGGGTATCGTTGATACTTGCTATGACCGTTGACCAAATTGTATAAATGATATTTTGTAAATCTATAATTTTAAAATTTTGGATCGCGAAAACGGATTCGTGTGTTGTACGAATGTTGTGTCACGAATTGTACTAATTTTGTTGTATAAATTATGATGTAAACAATTGGAAAATGTGTTTTCAAATTTCATAAACTGACCCTGTGGTATCAGACAAATTTTTTTAAAAATTTTTACCAAGGAAATGATTTATGTGAATAAAGTATGGAAGGTAAACGTTTTGACGAGGATGGACATGTCATCGTTTGATCCTTAATTTTGCATGACCTGATCAACCATGCATAATACGGGAAGAACCACGTTATGTCAGATAAATCGTTACCCCTAAAATGTTGGATTTTGGAAAATTAGGTTCGGGTTGGATTTCTCAAAAGAGAAAAGTGTTTTTACCCTTACTATGGATTCTTATGCAATTACAACTTAGTTTTGTCTTGACTACATTGGAGAGTAGTCTCATTTAATCGTTTTTGACGAGTCACTCCGGAGGAGAAAATACCGAAGGTGCTTGTTCCGGAATGAATGTTCTAGAAACTAATAAGGTCTAGGTTCCACGTAATATAAACCGTTGTTGGAGATGGTTATTGAAGTCGATTTTTGGACGATGCATTGGTCAGTAATAACGGAGTTGATTTCCAACAGATTGGATTTGATGCTTGGATGTAGCAAGACTTGAAGGGTGGACGGATTGAATGTCGTATGTGGCGTAGAGACAAATTCTCGAGGATTAGTAAAGGTATAGAGTGCCATCGAGCATGGACACGTAAACATACCCGAAAGTCATGAGAAAATTTATTAAATAGTGGAGTACCCAAGAAACCTAATACCGACACTGAGAAGGGATCTTCTCGGGGTCATAAGGTTTCCAAAGTAAAGGAAGTTGTAAGTGAGGAATGGAGAAGACTTCTCCTACATCAAATGTGAGTTATTATTGTTGTATCAATCGATGGCCGTGAAGAAAATTCTTTTCTTTTCCCCGTTATGGAGAGTAGTTGTAGTATAGTAATGATATTCCTTTATCGTCAAGGATTAAAATAAGGCACTAAGCGACACCTGATTTAAGGGTAGTGATCCATACTCCGTGACGTGACGACTCGAGTGCGTAAAGAGGGGCGAAATGATTGGAGACTCTAGAAAAATGGTGACATCCGTCCCTATTCTGAGAACTGACCAAGTACCCAAATGCTAAAGTCGAGCGGTATTGAAGTAGAAATGTGTAGTGATTTTCTTTACTATAACGTGAATCGATTCATCTAGGATGTAATGTGATTGTGATACGATCTAACCCGATAGTGCTATGTCCGCCATATGGAAAATGTTAGAACTTTTTGATTTTCGATATCGACATATAAGCCCATTATGCTAAGTTTTTCTAATTTATTGGATTTGTCTTTTGAACAATATGGGTTTAGTAAAGCGGTTATCGCCACCGAATTATTGTTTATGTCAATGAGTATCTGAATGTTAATAAGCGATTATGCTCTTGTTTGCCCGGATGTGTCCCATAGAATGTGACTAATGAGTATATACCCGAAAGTAGAATGAGAAAGTGATAGGACGAATATAAATAGTAAATAATATATATATAATATATATATATATATATATATATATATAATTATATATAAATATATCCAAAAAAAAAAAAACAAAAAAAGAAGTCTTCATTGGTCGGGTGTGTATTAACCCAATAGCATGACTGCTATTAACTAAGAACACCTGTGATTAAGCTGAAGTCATTGTTAGTGACTATAATGCCAATTGATGAGAGTCATGTGTACGCTGGAAACTTGTACTCGAGCAAGTGGATCATTTATACAAGGGACAGGATGCGACGTATAATTTTGGTTTTGGATAACGAGTTTGTTTTGTTTATTGTTAGCGCTATGAATGCGCCCTGGATAAGGTGCATAGTACTACCAAGGTTATGTTCGCAAAACGGTGGGCATTATCAAATGAGACCGGAGGGCGACCGTAGTTTTGGAATTGGTTATTATATATTTTTTTTGTTGAATAATGTAATACTTCTTTGTAATCATTAATAGCGTATCTTATGATTGTGATTCGTGACGTTTGTTTCGGTCTCGATCCGCGGAAATTGTTTTGGATTTGGTTCTCGATGCTATGATATGGATTGATAAGCTTTGGCGCTTCGATTTGTAATGATCACCAACTAATATTGGAGTCGATCCTTAATCATTTAAAGATTTTCTTTAAGAGCGACGTGATTTTTGTTTATATCGGATATGATTCTGTGGCGTGTTTTGTTTCTTATGGTAAGAGCGGTTGAAATCGTATTTTGATTTTGTTGGTATAATTTCACCATTTGTTTATTTCGTGACTTCCATCCGGATAGGCAAGTATTAGTGATCCGTACGATTTTGTTTATGAAGTACGTAATCCGTTTTGAGGGAATGAGAAACCGTTTTTGTCACAAGTATAAATAATACGAGTAAAAAAGAGCGAGCACCGGGACGACGCTCTCTTTAAGGTGGGTGGAATGTAACAACCCGAATTTTTCGACGCGTACGACGATTGCGTGCCCGATGTCGTAAATATTATTTTACGAGTTTCCGTGAACGAGCGTCGACATTTAAAATTTTATTTGTCGATAATAAATATTTTGGTATTTTATTATGAAAATTTTGGAGAAGATTTGATAATTTTTATTTTTGACGTTTCGCGAGTCCAACGTTGATCCGCACGTTCTTAAACCGGTTGAGCATCGTAAATTTAACTGCACATCTCATTATGAGAGATTCTAAAAATTGAAAGTATAAAATAGTAACTTTTCGCAATAATCGAAATGTGATATCATTATGAGAGATTAATGACTAATTAAACGTCGAAGGTTCGACGAGGTGAATAAATATTATTATAAATATAATATTGTGTCGAGGCTTACTAAAAACAAGAAAACTTACCGAAAATAGAAAGACTTTAATAAAGTGAAATAATATGTGATCGAATGGAAAATAGTATATATAAAATATACTAAGTGTTACGGTTAGGACGCGCAAGTGGATTTCTCATCATGTATGCATATATATAAATATATATATGTTTTCGTCGTAACGATGTACGCATCGTTGATCTTACTATATAAATATTGTAATCGAGCGACATAATTATAGGTCGTGATCGAGATCGTTGATGCTTCGTTTGTGATTTATTCGGTTTATTTGATCGTGATCGTTGATCAAGGTGAGTTCATAGCCCCACGTTTTACATGATTTTGTTTTATAAGTTTTTGGGGTGAGAAACATGCAATGTTTTACAATTGGACACAAGTGGGAAATTTTATATTATGATTACATGTTGCCTAAGTTACGATAACCCAAAGGAGCCCATTATCATGAACTGGTTAATTACCTGGAGGGTAAGCGCGCATGTTATAAATAGATCTATTGGGATTGACATCCCCGTTGGGGTGAGTCATGCTCACTGTGCCGGTTTGCCAGACAACGAACGTATACCATGTCGGACGAGGGATGTTTTGGGTTAGAACATCAATACGGGCAATGCTGGCAATTTTATATTGCAATATATTTATGTCGAGCTTCAGTGTCATGAGCTTAGGGCAACGTAATTACATTTATGTGATGTTTGCAATCTGTTGCATTATCATACAAATGGGAGATCTTGTGGTCCTACATTATACGATTTATCAAACCTATGAATTCACCAACTTTATGTTGACTGTTTTAAGCATGTTTTTCTCAGGTGAATTAGATGCTTGGATTATCTGATGTGCATTGGAGTCTAAATTGACAAGATTTCATTCATGGATTTCTACTTACATACAAATGATCAAATCTCGTTGTATTGCTTTCAAGCTTTTCATTGTGATGCAGTTATGGGACAAATGTTATATCAATTTCAAGAAAATCAACGAGATTACTTTTCAAACGACACATTTAGAGGTCGTTCTCTTGTATCTAGCGCTGTGTATTATGAAGTAACGCCCCGTTATATTTTGATGCGTATCGTATATTTGGGGGTGTTACAGATTGGTATCAGAGCTCGAGTTGTAGCGAACTAAATCGTTTTTCAAACTTGGACTTGAACTGATTTTGGAAATTTTGTCACGAGTCGCTCACCGATGTCCGATATCCGCGCGCGCGTTATTCCCGATCCTTAGATGCTTTATGTGGTATATGTGATTGCATATTTTATGTGTAACAAGTGGGTGACACTTGGTATAAGTAGTAATTATATATGTGTATCTATATACAGTGCATCCGTTCTACGGTGTACGGTTATATACAATTTTATATTCACTTCTCGTGAAGAGTTTAAATTCTTTTAGCGCTTCGATGCGATATGATAAAATTATTTTGATATGTGATGAAAACATCGCTTTTATATGATTACTTTCGAGACTTTTTCGTGACTTTATTTTGTCATCTTTGATGATGTTGATTCATCATGGATTGTCGATCTCATTGGGTGATTTATCGTACGACTCTGAGTTTGAATATTCTTTTATGCTTCTGCATCGCATATGTTATTTTGTAATCTATTATTTTGAAATTTTCTTATTGATGGGAGTGTGACTTGTATGTGTCATCCTATAACCCTTCATTATTTTGGAAAATAGCTATTAGCTTATTTCCCGCGTGATGTGTCGTTTGGAGACGTCTACTAATGGAACTTCCAAATGAAGTTAGTATGGTTGTGTTTTGATTTTCTCGTATCGACCCCTACTTAGTAAGTCATGAAATGTTAGGTTCTGTAAATCCATGAGCTCTTGTGTGGAAGGAGTGTTAAGTCATTGGGTATGACTTTGTATTGGCGTTTGGAGGAATTAAAATGGTGTTTGGTTGGATTTTAAAATGGATTTTATGGCAGTTTGTAACCAGCAGGTTGTGGGGTTGATTGTGAATTATTTTTTTAGTCATACGGCACCTGGGAAAGCCAATTGAGATGTTGGTACATGTTTAAGGTACATGTGGTGAGTTGGATGAAATTTTATCTCCTCCGGATGAGTGAGATATCGTCACTTTTCTAAAACTAGTCAAAACTGGTGTACTGTTGGGAAAAGGAGTATAACTCTATATTTATGTATTAACTTTTCAAAAGAGAATTATGGTACCTGTAGAAGACTCTTAGGGCTATCACCTCCAATTGGTTTCACGTCAATAGCATCAGTATTTTTCAAATTACGCTCATTTTCGTGAACTACAAAAATTTGTCAAAATTTCTTGGGGACTGCTTTGGAGTAGCAGCTCGTCGGGTACATTTCAAAATATTTTTGGTCTATGAAGACCTGGAATTTAGACTAGGAGTTAGAGAAACCTCTTAGGTACATATAGGAATTCGGATGGAGTCATATCGACACCCGACAAATGAGATATCACCGAAGCGGCAAAACTAGTCAAAATTTTGAGACCAAAATTTGAATGGGTAATAAGTCCAAAAAAAAAAAAAAAATTTTATATAGCAACACTTAAATATGTAAACCTGAAAGTTCAAGATATTGAACGAACTTAGATTTGAGCGGTCGTTTCAGCTTTTGCGGACGCACGGTTTGGGAAATACACTAAATTCAGTGGAGCGATGAAATTCTGGAAAATGGCAGCTTTAATAGAAAGGGGTAAAATAGTAATTTCAACTTGGTTCTTAAACTTTATGGGCAGTGGACCCTACGTTCCTAGGAAATAGATTCAAAATTCTTTTCGTAGGCGAAAACCTCATACTGTTATCCTTTACGGATTAGTAATGAAAAGGGCTTTAAAAATTAAAGTTGATTGGTTTGAGGTCATTATTGCTTCGAAAGTTTATATTATCACCGGCGTTGTGAGTGTACGTTCTTTAGCAATTGTTTTGATTTAAAACTTTAGGAGAGTTCATATATAAGTAGTTATGTATTAGAAACTTAGAACCACTATGGTTGGACGTATTGGTCATGGAACCATGTAGTGTAACTCTTGGAAAATTTTGGATGTATGAAGGTTACTTTCGGCGTTGTTATTACGATTGTTGTAGTTGTTCTTGGTTATGAGTTATGATGGTGTGTGATAGTGTAGGTTATGCTTCGGGTTCTGCTTGGAGGTCGTGGTTACCCCAAGGCATTGACTCGTTATGAGATTGATTTTGACCCGAGTGTTGAGTGATTTTAATTGGCGAGATTTTCGCATGATTATATTACTTGTTGCATAGTCATGGAGTGCGGTGTCGGTGATAGTGCTATGACCGTTGACCAAATTTTATAAATGATGTTTTGTAAATTTATAATTTTAAATTGTGGATCGCGAAAACGGATTCGTGTGTTGTACGAATGTCATGGCGCGAATAGTTCGAATTTTTGTAGTATAAATTGGTTCGTAGTGAACATGGAAATATGTTTCAAATTTCTATAATGACCTGAGTGGTGCCCAAATGAATACAAATCATTTTCCTTTTCTTTTTATTCGTTTCTTTGGCATGATATATACAAGTATACATATGTTAAAGAAAATGACTTACGCATGTAGCGTGTAATAATAAATTGTTTTGACGAAGAAGGTCATGTCGTCGTTTGGTCCTCAATTATGCATGACCTGATCAATCATGCCTAATTCGGGAAGAACCACGTTATGTCAGATAAATCGTCACCCTTAAAATGTTGGATTTTGGAAAACTTGGGTTCGGGCTGGATTTCTCGAAAGAGAAGTGTTTTTACCCTTACTATGGATCCTTATGCAAGTAAATTTTTGTTTTGTCTTGACTACATAGAGAGAGTCTTGTGTTAATCGTTTTGACCGAGTCACTCCGGAGAGAAAATTCCGACGGTGTTTGTCCGGAGTACTTGTGTGTCTAGAATCGTAATAAGTAAGGTCCTCGTAATATAGACCGGTAGTTTGTTGTGGAGATTGGTTATTGAAGGTCGATTTTGGACGATGCATTGGTAAGTAATTACGGAGTTGAGTTGCGTAAAGAGTGGATTGGATGCTTGTTGTAGCAAGACATGAAGAGTGGACGGAGTGAATGTCGTAGGTGGCGTAGAGAAAAATTCTCGAGGATTAGTAAAGGTATAGAGTGTCATCGAGCATGGACACGTAAACATACCCGAAAGTCATGAGAAAATTTATTAAACGGTGGAGTACCCAGGAAACCTGATACCGCCACTGAGAAGGGATCTTCTCGGGGTCATAAGGTTTCCAAAGTAAAGGAAGTTGAAAGTGAGGAATGGATAAGACTTCTCCTACAGCAAATGTGAATTATTATTGTTGAATCAACCGATGGCCGTGAAGAAAATTCTTTTCTTTTCCCCGTTATTGAGGTAGTATAGTAGTGATATTCCTTTATCGTCAAGGATTAAAATAAGACACTATGCGATGCTTGACCTACGGTTGAGCGTAGTGATCATTACTCCGTGACGTGACGACTCGAGTGCGTAAAGAGGGGCGAAATGATTGGAGAATCTAGAAAAATGGTGACATCCGTCCCCATTCTAGAGGAACGACCAATGTAGCCAATGCTTTATGTCGAGTGGTATTGAAGTGGAAATGTGTGTGATTTTCTCGACTTAGTGATTCGATTCATCTAGGATGTATGTGATGTGTTAGGACCAAGCCGATTGTGCTAGTCGCTATATGGAAATGTTGGAAATTTTGATTTTCGACCATCGAGCATTAAGCTATGATGCTCAACTGCTTTCTTGATTGATTTCGATTTGTCTTTTGACAATATGTGATATAAACGGGGTTATCGCCGCCGAATTATCTGCTATGTGCTATGTGATCTTAAATGGTAATAAGCGATTATGTCGCTTTTGTGTTGCCCGTGAGGTGGCATAGGATGTGAATAATGAGTAAGTATACTCGGAAGTAGAATGAGAATGTGATAGGACGAATATATATATATATATATATATATATATATATATATATATATATATATATATATATATATACCCGAAAGTCTATCGTTGGTCGGGGTGTGTTAACCTATAAGTATGACTGCGATTAACTAAGAACCAACTGTGATTAAGCTAAAGTCATTATAAGATGACGAATATGTGATCATGTGATTATGTGTGTTAGTGCTATAATGCATTTGATGGAGTCATGTGTACTCTGGAATTTTGTTAGCAACCGGTGGTTCATTATCAAATGAGACCGGAAGGGCGACGTATGTTTTGGATTTTGGTTATGATGAGTATTTTTGGTATTTGAATAATGGAATACCTTTTGGTAATCGTTTAATAGCGTATCTTATGATTGTGATTCGCGACGTTTGTTTTGGTCTCGATCCGCGGAAATTGTTTCGGATTTGGTTCGCGATGCTTGAATTGGTTTGATAAGCGTTGGGCGCTTCGTTTTGTATGATCACCAACTGAGTTGGAGCGATCTTTCGTCTTAAGGATTCTCTTTTAAGAGCGACGTGATTTTTGTTTATATCGGATATGATTATGTGGCGTGTTTTGTCTCTTATGATAAGAGCGGTTGAAATCGTATTTTGGTTTTGTTGGTATAAGTTACCATTTGTTTTTCGTGACTTTCCATCAGGATAGTGAGGGAGTATTGGGTCATATGATTTTTGTTACGAGCCACGTAAGTCCTGATGAGGATGAGGAAAAATACCGTTTTGTCATAGTATAAATAAGGACAAGTAAGAAAGAGCGAGCACGGGAGCGGCGCTCTCTTTAAGGTGGGGGAAGATGATAACAACCCGAGTTTTACGACGCGACGATCGATCGGTTTTCCGATGTCAGTAATATTAGTTTACTAGTTTCTGTGACAAGTGTCGACATTTAAAATTTTATTTGTCGTTAATAAATATTTTCGTATCTTATTATGAAAAACTTGGAAAGGGTTTTGATTACTTTTATTTTTGACGTTTCGCGAGTCGACGTTTGACCGCGCATTCGTTAATCGTTTCGAGCTTCGTAAAATCTACGATGTGTCTCGTTATTATTTTTATGATCAAAAAATATAATTTTATGAACCGTGTCGTTTTGTTTCTCGACCCTGGCCAAAGCTCGCGTTTAAGGCTCGCGTTTAACTAAAAGTGAGTACAAGTTATTTTAATTAGTTATTTACTCAAGTATATTATCTGATATTGCAAGGTATATATGCAAAGTACTCAAAGCTATTAGCAGAAAGTCATTTTCTCCTTCTCTTTGTTCTGTGGTTCTTTTTTTATTTTTTTTTTTTTTTTTGTTTTTTTTTGTATTTTTTTTTTTTTTTTTTTTTTTTGTTTTTTTATGTTTTTTTTTTTTTTTTTTTTTTTTTGCTTTCTTTGTTTTTTTTTTTTTTTTTTTTTTTTTTGTTTTTTTTTTTTTTTTTTTTTTGTTGTTGTTTATTTTTTTTTTATTTTTTTTTTTTTTTTTTTTTTTTTTTTTTTTTTTCTTTTTGTTCATTCTTTCTTTTTTATTTTTTTTTTTTAAATGCAGTGTACACCAGCATACACACACACAACACACATCCCATTGTTTGATTTATGTTCTTTGCTAAAATACACGCATATCATCACCCAATAATGATATAAATCAAGAAGGAACCAGAAGTTTGGGGGAGTTTTGTTTTCTTCTCCTCCTTCTTTCCCTTTTGGGATTAGGCCGGACATACAAGGCAAACACCCTTGGTGTTTTTATTTTTCTAATACCCAAATATTGTTTAGATGATGAAGTTTTGATCATCCATGTATTAAAAAGTGAGATGTAACAAGGTTTTATTTGAAGTGGGTTTTATTGAAGCAAAAGAGGGTTTCGGTTTGGTTGAGGGTTCGAATCAAGCAAGAGGCCACAAGGAGGTGGTTTGTTTGAGTGGTTATTGATTTCGGTTTGATTTGGTTTGGTTTTTGTTGGATTTGGTTGAGGTGAGCCGCGGCTAGGACTCAAGGGAACGAGACGAGTGCCTTTTGTTTTCCGACTTTGCTCCATATAGCATAGTGAGCCTTCATTTTTATGTGTTTCGATTGTTTTGTTTATTTGATTTGATTTTTGGTAAATATGTATATATGTGATGAAATCGATTGAAACTTGCGGCGCATAGAATATTGTGATAATGATAGTAAAGTAGGATTAGTATGAAATTATAAGGTATATTGAATGTAGTTTTGATGCGCTTGTTGGTCAAAAACGGATTTTGGCGTGATTTGTAACAAGTGTATTTTGAGCAGAAAGTTTGGCACGCCAAACGAGGATCGAGAGTTTGTAAAATCTAATTTTAGGCTGTGAAAAATGGTAGAGCTTGTTTAGACGATCGTTTCCACATAAGGATCGTCTCGTATCTCCTAATAACGAAAAAGTTAGAGCGAAAACGAGATATATATTCGAGGTATAAAAATCCAGCATTTGTTAAGATAGTGGTTGCAGTCAGGTTTTAAGATGGCATTCTCAGCTCACTTTCGAGTCTCGTTATCGGCCTTCGGTTCCGAAACATGAAGAGTGTTCGGAAGGCCGTTTTACTTCCTCGCGAGGTTCTTTAAGTCAAAAGCGAGTGATAACGGGTCGTAAGGCGGGGGCAAAAATCTGGCTTTTTGGTAATGAATACACTGCATCAGACCTGATGCGAGTGCGTTTTCGCCCATTTCGGTCGAGTTTCGAGTCTCAGACAAAACTGAAAAGTTGTTCAAAATAACGTTTTACCTTTCCGTGAGGTTTTCTAGAATTAAAGACGCCTTATAACGGGTCAAAAACGCAAACGCATGTATGCGTTTTGGTAATATTTTTCGGCTGGAACTAGTAGGGGCATTTTGGTCATTTTCTGTTGGGTTTTGGGTCTCGGCTAAAACTAAAACGTTGTTCGGAATATTGTTTTACATAAATTCTCTTTAGAACCCGAGTCGTGAAAATGTGATTTAGTGAGCCGTTTTGGTCGGGTCAGGCATAGAAAATAAATATATTTTATAAAAGTCAAACGTAAAAGTCAACAAAGACTTTAATAAACGTCCGCGGGTTGTGAAGGTGATTTCGATTAATAAAAATGTATCGATTACTATACTATCGTAAGTAACTATTTTTGAGACCGTCGGTCGATACTGAAAATGGAAAGTATAAAATAGTAACTTTTCGTAATATTTGAAATATAATATCATTATAAGAGATTAATGACTAATTGGACGTCGAAGGTTCGACGAGGTGAATAAATATTATTATAAATATAATATTGTGTCGAGACTTACTAAAAAGGAAACTTTCTAAAAATAGTAACTTTTTAAAAAAAATAGAAACTTACCGAAAATAGAAAGATTTTAATGAAGTGAAATAGTATGTGATCGAATGGAAAAATAATATATAAATAAAATATACTAAGTGTTAAGGTTAGGACGCGCAAGTGGATTTCTCATCACATATATGTATGTAAACATATATATAAATATATATATGTTTTTGTCGTAACGATGTACGCATCGTAGATCGTACTTTATACATATTGTAATCGAGCGACATAATTATAGGTCGTGGTCGAGATCGTTGCTGCTTCGTTGTGATTTATTCGGTTTATTTGATCGTGATCGTTGATCAAGGTGAGTTCATAGCCCCACGTTTTACTGGTTTTACATATATTTTTGGGGTGAGAACATGCTTGTTTACGAATGCATTTACATGGTTGATTACCTGTTTGGTTTACATACTCATTTATATATCTCGCGAGGAGATATAATACTTGGTTTAATTTTTGAACATAAACACATACTATACTTTTATGATTACGGATTAGCTTAAGCGGATTAAACTAATAACAATGACATTACTGCCCGGGTAATCTTGGAGGGGACACCTGTAACGGGAGTACATATTCTTTAAATTACTGCCCGGGTGTTCTTGGAGGGGACACCGGTAACGGGAGTACATATTCTTTAAATAAATACACGGGTGTTCTTGGAGGGGACACCTGTGATGGGTATATATAAGTCTACGTCACATCTTCATGAACTGTAAATCACTTGGAGGGTGAGCGCGAATGTTATGAAATAGATCTATTCGGGTGTGCATCCCCGTTCGGGTGATTAGCTATCATTCGGCAAACGAACGTTATAGCATGTTGTCCACGCGAATGTTATAAAATAGATCTATTCGGGATTGACAATCCCCGTTCGGGTGATTAGCTATCACTGGGCAAACGAACGTTATAACATGTCGGATTACGATTGGTTAGGTCTACAGGGCCGCAACACATATATCGGTTTCATGAACTTAGAGTAATTGAAATCATTGGTTTACTACACACATGAATATTTACGTTGCCTTGAATAAAGTGGCAATACATATTTTGGACAATTGCGGTCCGGATTTATACATATATAAACCTATGAACTCACCAACTTTATGTTGACGTTTTAAAGCATGTTTTTCTCAGGTTTAAGTATGAAGATAGCTTGGATGGGACGGAACGCGGATATCAAGAATGAAGGCTCGGTGAACATATGTTTATAAATTAAAGAAACATTTTTGAAATGAAGTCGTAATATGACTTGTATAGTTTGGGACCTATCTTGTAAGTCTGATTCTCTTTTAAACTAATGAAATGAAATTTGTTAATAAACGTATATTTGGTGTTTACTGGGACTCGTGTGCAGGTATTATGAAGTAGCACCCCAAATGTTATATTTCGCTGCGTATCGTATATTTGGGGGTGTTACAGTTGATATTGAGGAAACATTAGAACTGGATGAAGAAAGTAAGTTAAAGATGCATGCTAAACAAAATGATCCAATTGCAAAAGAAAAGAAAGTTAACATTGCACCCATTGATTATGCTGCATTGAATAGACTGTCTACGCATTTTGTTAATCATTTTATGCCTCAAAATCAACTTTCTGTGGAACAAGCATTTTGGTTACCTATTTCAAAACCCGTTTCTGAAATACCACCGGTTCAACCTGAACCAGTTCTAAAGGAAATTCCTTGTGAACTTTCTATAATAAGTTTGGTTAAAGATAGTTTTAATAAAATGCGGAGTCATGTGAATGATTTTGAAAGTGTGGTAACTGTCCGTACCAAGGTAACTGGTCAAAATAAGGGTTC